>APFE031106966.1:0-11234 GCA_000404065.3 Pinus taeda | reverse complement strand
GCCAAATGTACAAAATGTACACAACATAAGATTTATTCCCTGCACACAATACCATATGTACAATGTGTACACAACACGACAAGTACACAACACCACCTGCACAACATGTACACAACACCACATGTATGCAACAACACATGTACAACATGTAGCCAACATGACCTACACAACATGTACACAATACCACATGTACACAACACCACTTGCATAACATGTACACAACACCACATGCACACGACACCACCTGCACAACATGACACCAACACAAAAACAAATGCTAACGCACCACATGTACATACAGTACATAACACCTACCTAAAAATCTGTAAAACAACACCACCGAACACGACATGACACAATAAGGTAACGATGCACATGACAACCACAGAAACAACACACTGCACATACCATGTACCAGAACACCACCTCACAACATGTCAAAACACCACAGTACAAAGAAACAATATTCACATCGGAGAACCACACATGTCTACGCTACGAAGAAAACCTCCTCGCTAATGACGTTACCAGCTCCTAATGTATGCATTGGCAGATACGATACATCCTAGGTATGTGTTTCTCTCCACTGTACATGTTTGTCACATCATATCAAGGATCACATTACTTTCATTCCACTTATGTATCCCTCTGCATTGTTTGTCATAGCATAAACATAGGTATAGTATAAGGAGATAATATCAAATCGTATCCACATGATACTAACCTCATAGATTTGTGAGGGCTACTCATCCAACTTGATTCCTCATAAGGAAGCTCATTATGCCATTCACCTACACAAGAAACCACTCCTCCACAATTATGATGGTTGATGATCCTGTTAGATAATGACATAGATATATACATATATACATATATACATCACCAAAATCGTGAGCACAACATAATTACGAGATATCATAAGGTCAAGTTTAAGAGAACTCCCTTTATCTATGGATAACATGCACAACATTGGTAACAACCGTTCCCAATGTCGCCAAGGCATTGACACCTCAAATCCATTTACTTTACCTTTCCTGTTACCTTTCTCATGATTTTCCTATCACCATCAATTTACCCCAATTGACCCAACCAACTCAATTAGTTGTCGCTCTCACCTTCACCTACCCTTACTCATGCACTTAGCTTCATCTGAGTCTTACATTATCTTTTGGGTTTCGTTCAACTCCTCCTGAGCTCCATTAAACTTCTGCTTCCTCCAACCAATTCCCAAGACCCTCAAAACAATAAAAGGCAAGAAAAACAAACAAAAAAGAAGAAATGATGGAAAACCAATAGAAATATGGCAAGACAAATAAGTGGCATGGTCATGCACCAGATATAAAAAAAAAAAAAAGAAAAAAAAAAACTACAAGTTAAACGCAAAAAAATCACAAAGCACGGAAAGCCAAACTCTTAACACACACCATGAATCGACCCCCATGGGTTTCCAATGCTTCCAAGGGAAAGCTCAACCCGAACCTTCTTCAAGATGTCATGAAAGTCTCTTTTACCATACGATTCTGTGCATCATACCACCATAAACACATAACTTTTAGTGCATAAATAAACATAGCAATATATCAATTACCTTAACTTGTTGTGCCAGGAACGTTTCCCAATAACCAAACACATACACATATCATATCTCAAGGGACTCCAGTTCCTTTATGAATACAATTGTAACTTGAAACTAGTTGTTACACATTTCAAATGTATGTTCAACAATATAAGACATACCTACATAATCTAAAACAAACAAATTACACCTATCATATCTCAAGGGACTCTAATTCCTTGATGAATACAGCCATAACTTGAAAAAAATATAACACATATCTACATAATGTAAAAAAAATGAAGGTTAACAACACTTCTTGTATTCATGCAATCCACTCATTCTTCTCGAATTGTAGTTTCCAAAAATAGCCAAAGCAATTCTGACACAATTCCATTATTTTACCTTTTTCCTTGCTACATTTGAGTCTTATTATGTGATTTCTTATCACTCAAATGTTAGTTATATAAACAAAATCAAATGTTACCTTGTCATGCTAATACCAAGCATGTTTCCCTACAACTATTCACATATATCAGTCACATGTTCCAGAGATCAATACATCATGTCTATTAATTTGAAGTCAGCCTTTTCCAAGACTAACAACCATGTCATAATTAACTCATAATCATTAGTCATAATACTACAACTACAACTCACTTCCACTCAAGTGCATATTAGCTTTCTCAATGCATCTTGGGTTAGTACAACCATCTTAAAACAAGATCATTCCTTAATGCAATCTTATAGACACATAATCATATCATGCAATTAATCAAACATTCAAACAACCTGTAAACATACCCCCTTACTATCCATAGTCCACACTTAGGTAGAAGGAGATAGCTACTATAAGGATCTGATCTCCAGTGTAAAATTATAGAAATGGGATATTCAAGCTCTACTAAATTTAACCACACTTTCAAAAACTTGATTTTAATTTATCATACATTTTTTACCTGAAAACATGGCGCATAATCATGTCACCTTTCCATTCTGTATATTTCACATCATACTTATAAGGGGAGTCATGTGAACTATAGTCCACTACTCTACTCTTCAACCCTGACTTTCATTTTCCTGCAAACATAGCATGTTATATAAACCAAATTGAAAACATAAATAAACTCATACCTCAATGTATATCAAGGGGGGCTTTCAGATATGCATAAGTTTTTCGAGATAACTATAACACAATATCACAAAAATATTGGCTCGTACTTCAATATCATTAAAATACGAATCTACACATGCCAATCCAAATTAGCATGATACATATAACATCAATATCTTACCTACAATAACCATAATAATCATGTGCAAAACACAATGGATGTAACAATAAGTTAACTACCCTGCATGGTTATCTCATGCATGTGAACATGACCGCACTTATTGACTAACATCTATCATGCATGTAAAAAAAACAAAAATAAAATGAAAGACATGTATATAGCCATAATGAATTGATACGCACTTAAAGAGGAATGCAAAAAATTACAAATATAGTCATAAATAGAGAGATGCAATAGAAATAATACTTCATTTCATTAATATGAAATAATAAAATTTACTTACAAATAGAATGTAAGTAAGACTAGCTCGGGCAGTGATAGCTTATCTCCGAGAAGATATGTGGTAGCTACATGCCTCTTAACTATTTTACAATGAGTATCATAGCCCTATTTATTGTTGAGAAACAACGGAAAACCATAACCCTAGGAGATGAAGCACCAAAAAAATGGGCCCCGTTTGGGTAGATTGGTATATCAACTTCTCGGGGTTGAAACTTTGGCATACAGTCTCCGTTTGATGCGCACGAATGCCTTGTTAGAAAGATCTATTTGAGCAATAAAAAATTCAAGTGGCCAAAATCAACCGTTGTCCTATATTGGCCCCAATTTTCCCAAAAAAACGTTGTTTTTGGCCTTAAAATGGCTCGAGAGATTCACGACCTGAAAAATTGGCAAAAATAGTAAATTGTGCTACAATTATGGAAAATAAAAAATTTAAAGAGACAATGTTGGTGTTCTAAGTGGAATAGGCAGGTGGAAACCAACATCCATGTGGATCATGCATATAACAATCATTAACCGTCATACGTGTATGCCAAACATGCAAACTTATATGACACTATGTTGTTACCCCAAGGTCAAGTGTTGCAAGCTCCCTCTAATAATATCCATCTCCTTCTCCACCTCAGCCAACACATCAACATCATCATGACGAAAAATGCATAATGACCACTACAATGCATGTTTGACATATTATGCATGAATAACCATATACATTTAGCCCATCAAGTTCAAGTGTTTGAACTTGGAAGCTCTCATAACACTTGATGGCATCAAATATCATCCAAAGATAATGAAAAGTCACTTTGATACCACCCTATAACCACCCCCTCCCATATATACCCAATTTCACTTACTTTCCAAGGTAAACATGAGACAAAGAGTTACTATGACATGACCCAACCTCAAAGCTTTAGTTATGGAAGTGGGGCTCACACTAAGAACTCAGAAACATCCCTCAAGGCGTATAGGACACTTAGGGTCAAGCAACCAACCTAGGTGATCAAACCCTAACTTGAAGCTACTTTTCTATGATCTAACATCCCAACCACACACAAGCCTCCAAAGGTGTGTTTATTCACACTAATTCCATGTGGTTATAGCCTAAAACGTTTAGTTCAGAGGCCATAGTTTTGAAATTTGAGCCACAATGCTAGGCCAAGCTTCATACCATTGCAAAAAATTATCTACAACTTTATGGAATCAGTATTGACATGAGGAAAAACCTAAACATTCAATCTCAAGTCAAGAACTTGACCTAGACTACTTAGAACACTCTAGACATTTCGTCAAACACATGGAAAACAAGTAAGGTACACGTCATGAATGCAAATTTGATCATGGTATAAGATTCATATGAGAATGACCAAGAAGGCTCTATGCCCTCTCCACATAGCTACAAAAACACTTGTTAGTCAATGAGTTCATCAACCATTCATATATTCACTAAAAATGTCAATATCCATAGACAATATACATCATATAACTAGAAAATAACCAACATAGAAACCATGCTAACTCAGCCATAATGTCACCAAGATAATACTACAAATTATCATGGATCACAATAGAGAAACGTCCATATTGAAATAGGAAAATACTAACCAAGTTAGGGATTTCCACGTACCATCCGACCATAGATTGCGCTAAACCAAATGTCTCTTTTATCCAATCACCCCCACAAAATATTCCAAGCATGAATGTGGGATCTCATGGAATATAACAAGATAAAACCAAACCATTGAGTCGAGAGCCCAAACAATGTGAACCCTAAATAATTTTCATTTGAACTCTACAGTCAAACATCACTAATCACCAACCAAATTGGTCTCTACCCAAGTTTTCTAGGACCCTCGGAACTAGTAACTTTACCCATAGCCTTTGAGGGCTCTTGAGTGTTTGTCCAACCTAGCTCTAGGTACTAGTAGCTCAACCCACCAAGGGCTCTAGATCGTTTGTCCCAACCTAGGCTCCAATACTAGTAACTCAACCCAAGATTTTCAAGGACTTCTAGAGTATTTGTTCCAACTCATAGCAGTAAGGAACGTGAGCACCAATTAAAAAACAACAAGTGGAAAACCCACAACATAATGGCTATCCACGAAATAGCAAGGCGAGGCTAAAGCCACTCTTAATTCAAGAAATAAGCCATGCTAATAACAACACGTAACTAAAAAGTCATAGGCATATACTATGGATCAAAAAATTAGCAACGAAACAACACATGCAACCTATTACCTACCAAGCAATCGAGTTGTGCACATTGATCCAACTCTTCCCTTGCACTTTCCTCCTTTCCTTCTTTCCTTTGCTTCTTTCTCCAAATCCAAGTGAATATTAGAAAGCTCCTAGCATGCTCGAATAATTCTCTAAGTGTGAAAGAGTATGAGGGAACAAAAGTAAAGTGACAAAATCTACTAACAAATCCTCAAAATCCATTTTATAATTGAGGCCCCTATTTTCTTCATTTTCATTCATTTCCCTTCAATTTCCCTCTCATGCAAATATGTGACTCTTTTCGTTCTTTTTCTCCTGTTTTCGTTTATTTTCATAATTAAAAGCCAATTATTATCTCTTTGACTTTGTCAACGTCTACCAATTTCCAGAGCCATAGATAAACTGAAGGTGATCCCCACAATAATGTTTTCCCACCAATGAACTTGAAATACATGTCTCATGACCTTATTCTTATATGTTTGACATGGAAATTCAACGAGGTGTTATTACAACGTGCTTCTAGTAGTTGGAAGAAATGTAATTATCATTTATGGATGGGTTCATGGTTCATTTCGTACATATAACATCTTGGGATCATAACTATTATATTCATGTAATGTCTTCTAACTTGTTGTTAGAAAGTCCCTTCAGGATTTTTTCTTATAGGATTTGAGATTCTAGTGACACTAATAAAAATAAGACAAGAGTCCCTTGATAAATGATGCTTGTACGGTCCAAAATTTTGGTGACAATAATGTAAAGTAAGAGAGAAGCTATCACAATTCCAAGTTAAAAATATAACTTTTATTATGATGTGTTAAATCCAATTTTAATGTTGAAAATATAAGCTTTAGTATGGTATGTTAAATATAATGTTACTCAAAGTGATGGAAAGAAAATTAATATTCAAAAATAGTATAAGGAAGCTTATGAAGGATAATACTAAATCTATTTATATTTTCTTAAATTTGATGACGAAATTTTACCCTTAGAAAGATCAAGTGCTTGAGATCTCTTGTATATTAAAAGTACACTACATCCTTTGCATTTTACAAATAATATTGGTTCACTATTTCATAACCATCCTAGACCCATTTAACCTCAGATGTAACAAGCCACGAGATGAATCAAATCTCTTGATGCTCAAACCAATTTTAAAGTTAAAAGAGATTTGATCTATCTCAATGCTTGGGAAATATAGAGTTTAGATAAATCTAGTCTTGTTAATTTAATTTTTTTAATACACTTAAACGATTGATTTTTTTCATTATATAAAAGCATGTTCTTAATCAATATTAACTTGAAACAATGAAATAGTAAAACAATAGTTCATTTAGGAGGAACATCTCAATTACTCTGAACAATATCATTGAAAAAAAGATGCTCACATGAAAAAAAGGGGCCTCTAATGGAGGTTGAATAAAACAATGATAATGATGGCAACAAGGCTCTTGAGGTATGAATTTATATTTATTTTAGAAGATAAATTAAACAAAATAAACTAGGATGGAAAAACGAAATAAGGATGGAAAAATATAATTGCCTTTATTTATTTTAAAAGAGGTTACCAATTTATGCAACCATTTTTAGAAATATTAATATGTAGTGATGCTATTAATGTCTACTAAGATTTATATGTTTTATTAATTGTGATGAGAGGTGCTCTGGAACCCAATATGGAACATATGTCCTCCTATTTTCTATTATTATGTTATGTAAATATTTTGACTTGGTCGAATAAAAAAGAAATAAAAAAATAAAATTTTAAATAATATAATAAGATAAATAATAAATTATTACGCAATTTATTACCAGTGTAATTCATGGAAAAATTAATTAAAATTAAATTAGAAATAAAATTAATAATTGTATTTATAATATAATTATAATTTATAATTATTAATGTGTGTTGTGTGTGTTATAATTAATAATTAAATGAGTCTACACCTTAACTTTGGATCTACCAAGTGGCAAGAGAGATCAAATATTTTGAGGTGAAAGACTCTTTTAAGGTGAAAAGAGATTTGGTCCCTCTCAACTATAGTACATTTGGAATTAAGATGAGTTTAGGGTGGTTTTTAGGAAAGTAAGAAGTTAATGAGAATGCTTTAACATGTTATTTCTATATTAAAAAATAAATGTGAGAAGTATTTCAAAATTACCATAACTTATTAAAGTTAAAAATTCAATAAGCATAAGTATTTTTAAATTTATTTTTCAACTAAGGTCATTTGAAATATTGAAAAAAATAACAATTTAGTATAAATTTAAATGGTTTAATTTTTTTAATATTTTAATTTTAAAAAACTAATTACCTTATACATTTAAAAATACAATTCAAATTTCTAAAAGTTATTAAATTTAAAAAAAAAAAAAGCTTAAATCTGTAAAAAAAAATATGTAAAACTACTCCTAAAGATAACTCCACTTCTTCATAATTAGCGAAACTATGTAAAACATTTAAGGATAAGTTCTCATTTATTCAAAATCTGATAAAACCTAAAAATAAAATGAAATTGGTTACAAATATTTTCATTTCATTTCCATAAGGAAAAAAATGTTTCAAAAATGGGGTTATCTAGATTTTTCTTTTTTTGTTTTAGGGAACTTTGTATAAGAACATGAAAAATATCCTCATTTATTTAAAGTTTGACAATTTTTTATTAATTTGCTAATTATTGTGACTAGTGAGATGACTAGCAAGCCTAACTTGTAGAATGAGTAGTACTGATGCAATGGCATCTAATCCATGAAAATCAATTGGGGATCACACCTTCCTTGGGTCACATCGGTTTTTGGACCAGTGACCTTTATCACTATGGAGTGCCTTAACAAAACACCCTTCTACACCTTCTAGATTAAATTTCATGAACACTAGATATAAATAAATAAATCATTAAAATTACCTCCATTCTTCAAAATTTTGTGAAGTTTGTAAAATCAGTCAATTATTTTAATTTATCCAAAAGTAAATCCTTCCATATCCTCATCCCTTCTTCTTCTAAGTGGTGTTCACTCTTAGACAACTTTTTATTTATGAGTAAGCAACTAGATATATTACTTCATGAAATCGAAATGAAAATACATCATATTAACTCTATGTTTGCTTTTTGGAAATCCTAACCACTTGCAGTATTGTTCAACCATTCATCCTTTGGTACTTTGTACTGACGTAGTTCCATGAGCATACTAGACCTAATTATTGACATAATTACATTTATGTCAGTAAAACACTCTTTAAGAGAGTTTCCCCTATTTGAGCATACTAGACCTAATTATTGACATAATTAAATTTATGTAGGTAAATCACTCTTTAACAGAGTTGCCCCTATTTCCTTTGCTATATGACCTAGTTTGGCTACTACCAAATCCTTTCTAAACCCCCCCAAAAGAGAAAACCAAAAGACTATGTAGCAATAAGGAAACTATTACAAAAGTAAGACAAAAAAATGATGAAAATGACACTTAAATATTAATATTCCTAGATGGGAATTGGGTTGGCCGAAAATTTTCTTGCTTCACCTCCTTACTCCTCTATATAGGCTAGAGTATGTAAGGGGATCCCCTCACCCTCAATCTTGGATTGAAGTCTGATGTCAGTTGACATCCACTCCACTAGAGGAGAGACACACGATTTGCAATCAGACATTCCCCCTAGGAAGGAGTGATGAACTTTTTTTGGTGCAATGTCTCTATGTACACTGTCAATTTTCCATCGAGCATATTAATATTTTCCTCTAGAATATTTTCAGTATTTTTCCTCTCCAATGTGGCTTTCCTTAGCCAAGTTTTCATATTCCATGTAAGGTTGTGTTGATGCCTTGAAAATCGCTGCAACAACATTGGGGAAACCACCCGGTCTGGACCTTAGTACAGCTCCTTTTCCGTTTGGGATAGTGGCTCCGACTGGGGATAATGGGACTAGTTTCCCAGAAATAGATAAATGGGATGGGTGAATGATTTATAGATAACACTAGTGGTGAGTGAAAGGCTAAAACTATCGACAGAAATATAAATAAATGAAACTATCCCTGGAATCTATTGAGCTCTAAAGCATAGCGTTTGATGTTCTATGTCTAAAGGATAAGCATATAGATGACTGCATCTTTACAACATAGATATTAATTCATTTGAGATTGTTGTGCCTAAATAGTTAAGCAGAGCGATTGAAGCGAAATTACCACACTTTAAACATCTATATCATTATCATACACATGATTAAAAGCAAAGGCACATCACTAAACATCCAATAGTGGAATGAATAAGATCGGCTTTTATAGCGCATGCATATAATCAACGATAGCAAGAATAATTACATAACAATTCATATAAACGGAATGAATTCAGACATAGATAGAAATACCATATGAGTTGCGTGACACTCCCAGAGATCAATCGCTATGTGCAGTTCTTCCTTTAACATAAAAATATTCTTCAATCAATGAAAATAGTGCACAATTTCATAAAGAAACTTCCTCATTAAAGTAAGAATAACTGGTCGAGTTTCATAAAAGAATATTAGCTGAAGCATAGTAGTGCAAACTTCAGTCTGTTAAGTCTCTTACAAAATTTTACGACCCTTTCTAAAAACATGAAAGGGTCTATAAATACAATACTAATTTAAATATCTATTAAATAGAAATGCTACTAAATTGATATCAATAACTTTTGATCCTATTTTAGCTAGCGATCTGGCAAGCTGGAAGGTGATTCATCAAGTCGGCTGCTTTCCTTTGAATCTGAGCTGATTTATTGCAAGCATTGGCTCAACTTCCAGAGGTTTGTTGAGGTGCAAACTGAGCTGGGCAGCATAGGTGGCATCTTGAATATCTGGGATCATACACCCGATTACATCTGTTAAACATTTAAGGGCGGCTCTTTGCGTATGTGGCTTAATTAGGAAGAGTCAATATGCTTCCAAGTTTAAAATATTAATCCCGACGATTAATCTTCCCTTTTCTTCTAACTCACGATAACATGATTGCTCCAATGTATTTGTTGTTGTCATCTTTCCTGGTGTACATTGGGAAATCATATTTGCCAAGTAGAGAGTGTTGTTGACTAATCACTAGATTGCTAGAAGTTGATCTACATCTTGAAGCCGCTCTCCTGCTTTCATCACCTGAGTGTGCCATTCTGTGAAAAGTATATCCTTATATGTTTCAAGTATCCTGGGCAAATTTGCTACTTTTTCCTGATCAAAATCTTGCCATTCAAGATGTGCAGTAATGGCCTCATCGGCTTGATTTAATTCATCCCTGGCTTTCTCTACCTGCTCATTTATAGATATAGTTAACTCGCACAGTGGCTCAGCTTGAGCGATCTGTTAACACAAGAGTTTAACTTGAGATATTAGCGCATTGTTTATCAATGATGCTTCTTTTCTGAACTCTGCCACTTGCAAAGCCCCTTTTATCTTTTCTAGCTGCGATGTCATTTGAGCGATTTGCTCATCTTTGGTTTTCACCATTTGCTCATTCGCTATTTTCAACTGTGCCAATGCCTCTGTCAATTCTTTCTATTTCTGGATCGCACTTTGGTCGATCCTTTGCTTTTCCTCTTGCAATTGCTGGGTCAATTGATTGTTCATTTGCTGTTGTGCCAGCAACTGCTCTTCTGCTTGCGCTGCCTTCTGCTTTGTCTCGGCCAATTCCGCCTGTAATGTAGAGATTTCTTGGTCCTTATTCTTCAATAGAAGGCTTACCTCCGATGCTTTGTCGATTGTTGCTGCCGAATAGGCTCCAGCATACTGTGACAACTTTGTTAGGTCATCGAAGGGGTCCAATTTCTCCTTCCATACTACATTACCCGTGACTGTTTGCTCCGGAAAGATGGAAGGTTGATCAATCCTTCGTCTTTTCCTTGATCGCTTTACAACTGCTCTATGC
>APFE031106965.1:0-13502 GCA_000404065.3 Pinus taeda | reverse complement strand
GGGGGGGGTGGGTGAATCAGTATTATCAAGTCAAATATTCCTTTTTCAAAATCAAATGATATACGCTACTTCATGTAATTAAACTCGCGTATATACGCAACTATGCAGAAGGAAACCCGCGTATACAAAGCAAACTTTTAATTTACTTTATCTTTCTGATGTTGATTGTTAATCTGTGTTTTAGAATGAAATAACCAGTAACCAGAAACAGTAAAACAGAGCAGAAAGGCAATCACGTACAAGAACACAAGATATAAGGTGGAAACCCAATGTGGGTGAAAACCACCTGTTGCAGTTTGTCTCTATCTTCTTTTAAATTAGAAACTTCTTTTACAATGTATTGGTGCAGTCCTTTACCAGTATGCAGGCTGCAACCTGTAGAGAGCTACAACCCTCTCTCATTCTCCAGCTTCTTCTAGAAGGGAGCTACAACCCCCTTTAGCTCTTGCACTAGCCAAGATACTAGTACATAGGTGCTGGCCTACAGAAGGCTACAACCTTCTCTTTCTTCCAGGGACCACATTTCATAAATCTTCAGACTGGATCCATGAACATCAATCAATCATAAACAATCTCCTTTTCACCAATTAGCACTGAATCAAGTAGACACTTCTCTTACAACTGTACCCAAACCACAGTAACAGTAACTCCACACCAAATTCTGAACCTAGAACACCGCAGCAATAAACAGAAGCAGCTAGATCACAACTCAAAAGATATACGCTACTTTAATAACCTGAAACCTGTGTGCATACGCTTCTGTGTTTGGAACAACCTGCGTATACGTTGTTTGCATTCACTGAACCATCGTGTATACGCACCTTCGCTTCACTGAACTTGCGTACAGATCTATAAAGGATAATTCACTCTTTTAGATATTCAAACACTAATTAACCCAGATTATCAGTGTTATAGATCAAGAAAGTGCCACATATAACGAACCAAAATCATACAAAGATACTATCATTCAAACTTAAAGCTTATGACCCATTAATAGAACTTATCCTTCTCTTTGCGCTAAGGTTCCTCCTTCATTCAGATCTATATCTGCACCATAACCTAATTACCAGTATTCCAGATCTAGCACTTTATCAAATATTCAATAATAATACAGATGATCCTTTGCCACATGATCTCCTTCCTCTTTTATAGCCTTAGGCCTTCCACAATACCATGGTCCAAAACCATAATAAACCAATACACAGACCCAATACTTGGGATCAACACTTCTGATGAGGTACCATGGTCCAAAACCATAGGTTCAAATACCAAGGACTAACTACCACGGACCAAAGGTAAGTTCTCCAACATATACGCACTTTTCTTTGCGTGAAAGTGCGCATACACGCATACGTGCCTTTGTAACGTCTAACCCGTGTGTATATGCGTCTTCGTCTAGATGAACCTGCGTATATGTCTTTTCCTTCATTCTGAAAGCCTAAACTGAGATCTGTTACCAAAGAGAGTTGCCATCAAGGACAACACCTGTGCCATGGCTCCAAACCTGTGCCATAATGCCAACACTACATCCCCAGTTGCACTCTCAACGGTGTCCTTTGACTCTACTCTCTTGGAGGCCATTATACCTATGCTGTTGAGAGGCAGACAAACACATGTGATACCTGGATACATGGAAACACTCATGGCAGGAAATCTGTTAGTTGAAAATAAAAACAAGCTTTAGGACTGACTTTCAACATAACTGTGTGACTAATTGTGAAGATTGCAGAATTTCCACCGCGAGGTTGGGAGACTGACTTCCAAAATTGTGCAAGGTATAGTCTTGGTTGTCAGGAGGTTGACTGACTTCTGGAACTATGCAATGCACTATCCAACCTAGCTTAATGGGGATATATATTAATGAAAAAATGACATAATATATTGCAAGATATATAGGGGGTAAAGGGTTTTTATATTAACAGGTATAAAAAATGGAGCTCAAAGATAATGTAAAAATGTAAAGGGGTATACAAAATGTTAATGAAAAAATGTATACCTGTAATATCTAGTGAAAGTAGGGTTTTTTTTAAATTGGGAAGGTGTATTGGGTTCATAATGTTAGGGAGTTAATTAATGTGATTTTTAGAGGTAGTTTGCAATATGTAGTCAAATTAGGGGTGTTGTTTAGTATGCCACAAATGCACACGATATGTCATAGATTCATTGAATGAAGCCCCTGTGGGAGGGACCCAGTCAACTTGACAGCACATGGAATAGGCTGCAAGCATGGGGATGAAATTTGCACAGATTTGGACTGAGCAAGGCTGGTTGTCCCTTAAGAATTACACAATTTCTAAGGCCAGCAGGTCACTACCTCCTAGAATTGCGCAATTTCTGATATGAAGCCCAGTGTTGGGCTGGATTTCATAATATCTAGAGGTAAGGCATGTTCCCCTCCAAAATAGCGCAATTTTCAGGGGAAGCATCTCAGCTAGAAAAATTTCTAAGTTCGAAATGACAACTTGCGGGTGGGATACAAACAAGTTAACATGCACAAGCTAGTAGGCCATTTAAACTCAGTGGAAGCCTACTTGACAATGTAAGAGATGATGCTAAGAATGGTTGGTAGGGAGTCTCCAAAACGAACCTAAGGCAAAATTTTGGAGGGCGGTTGTAGCCGCTACAACAGGATTCCATGCTATAACATATTTTTCAAAGTACCTCTTTGCTACACCAACAACAACTACATTGGACCAATCCAATGTTTCCATATCCGGTGCTTCAAGCAAGCACAAAAGACTATGGACATGGGTGGAATGTCTATGCTTCCACTCGTACCTAGGAAGATTGAAAACATGCAATTAAAATATAATAAGCAATCATAACAACATACATTTTCCTTCAAATCATTATAAAATTATCAAAAAGGACGAACAACAAATATATACCAAAAGTCTCTAGCACCAAGATATCTCTACAATACTATGTCACGAAATATATTGAATCTTAGGTGTACGTACATAGCAACTATATGTGGGTACCAAATAACATTTTCAATATTTATGGCATGCTCACTTTGTCGATGATAATATCTGCTTGAAGGCATAACACTATGAAAATTAGGCCACTTTGTGTCAGCTGCACTTAATGTAAAAAACAAAGTAGGGAAACCCAACTAGTTGATCATATTAGTTAATTCAGAATGACACCTTATCCAATAAGCTCTTGTACCCCTAATACAAGATCCAAAATGCATTAATTTCTCAACCAAATTATTATTTGGAAAATCAGAAAGTTATTGATGCAGCTTTTGAACAGTCGCAGGCACATTTTCATGAATATTTGTCTTCAAAACAAATGAAGTTGTTCCCTAACTATGATGTCACATAATCATATTCAACAAGAAATATCGAAATTGAGGATGGCTTCCAAATGTTAAAATCTCAATAGATGAATATGCATTGAAAATTCGAGGATGCAACCAATCAGCATCACCTGCAGGGAATAAAGTGGGGAACACCATATCTAAAAGTCCTTTAGTATTATATTCATTAATGGGAGATGTACCAATATTTGGCCAATCTATTGGTTCAACATATGTGTTATTTGCATTCTCAATAAATCTTCTGATTCGATCAACTTCCCAAGATTCATTAGGCAAGCGAGAAATAAAGGATGATGGGTGACAGCGCAAACAATTAGCCTCATTTTTTTCAATCTCTACATTCATCCTAGGTATATCATCAACATGAATATCAACCTATTGTAACCTGGTAGAAAAATTAGTACATCTTTCTGGGAGAGGAGCAACTGAATCCATGTCAATTTCGACATCCTTGAAGTACTTGTCCACTTCAATTTTATAACGCAATGCATTCATCACACGTTGTCTCTTCACATATCATTCATAGTATTTAGATTGAACACCTCACCTTCTTATAATAATAAAATCTAGTTCTTCAACATGTCATGGAAGCTTCTTTGCAATTGAAGAAATATCTTGTGGAAAACATATTGTGTGGCCTCTATATTTATATTGACCATCACGACCATGTGTCACTTGCAATATTGAATTTACCCACAGTATTAACATCTCTTCAACTTGTGTCAACAATCTTATAGCCTTAGGTTTCTCACCTATATCCATGTTGTTAAAGTGAGAAAAACGATGAAAACGTTTCTCAAACTTACATATTTTACAAATTGGCCCCTCCTGCAATCTGACAACTTTTATACCGGGATAACATTCATTACATAAATGGTACATATGCAGAGTACTAAACTATCAATCCTTGACTTAAAGTGTTTATGCACATCAACCATTTGTTCGCTAAAATGATAGCGAACAATTTCATTTTCTCTACGAAACACCATTCTAGCTTGGCAATCATGTGAAACAACTTGTGGAACTCGAGTATTGGTTTTATCATTTCTTTCCATAACAGAATGGCAAATCATTCTTCTATATTCATTACACCTAACTAAATTCTACTTGGAAGAAAGAAAATAACGTTTGTAAGAATGAAATATCTATAAAACAAATCAATTTGTTAATGAAACATTTTTTTTTTTTACATTTTCTTCATTGTTGCATTGTCGATGTGCAAGTTGTCAAACTGATATTGCTTACATTTCTTGGAAATTTGTTTCTCAACCACTATTCACCTCAAAAAAATTCTGAGAAAAAACTCAACAAAGACATTCGTAAAACAATATAAATTTAACATTAACAACCACTAAACCTTTTAAAATATATATGCATTAAGCATCTATGCTCTTCCAAGAGGAAAACTATTCTCGCATTATTTTGTATTAACAATATTCTTTGTAGAGCTACGTTGAGAAATATTGGTTCCAACATTTCCAACAGACTGACCCAAATCATCAACCATTCTAGCAAGAATATTATTATCACCAAAAACATCGTATGCCACAACTTCTTCCCTGGAATGATATTCCCTATCTTCCATTATAACATATGTTGCACCATTTCCACAACCCCCAAGGTTCGCATCTCTATTGAGGGTCCCTATGTAAACAAAATATTCCAAAACATACAACATCTGAGAATATATATGGAAGAAGACCAAAATTTGGAGAGAATCAACAACAAACCAAACTAAAATGCAAACAAAATGTTCTCCTATGTACAAACGAAATTTTATAAACTTACGATTAGTCTTATTGTAAATTTCATCATTTCTTGAAGTTTGGGAAGAAATAAAGGTTTGACTGCTTATGAATCTATTTGTTGGTTAGTAATGATTTTGACATTGTTATGAAAAAACAATACAGGAAAAAATAGAACAATAAAAAGTTCAAATGCGCGAGAAAAAAAAAATGCAAAAGAAACAAATGAATTCCTTATATTGTTTTGACAAACACATTACATACAGATTTAGCAGGGGTAGCTATATTAACAATATAGTCGCTACCAAGACGCACCTGACCCTCTTCGCTAACACAGTCTCCAAATTTTCAACCATTTCAGGAAATTCTTCATTCCTACAGTTCTCATCAACTCCAAAAACTACATTTCATTCATTGTTTTCAAATAAAATACCATTGTTGTTCATCTCAAGACTCTCTTTCGAAACACAATATTCCGAAAAAAGACAAAATTTAGTAAACCCTCAAAAAATATAAGCTCTTTCATATGATAAACATGCAACGAAATAACCATCAAAACAAAATTTTCACTACAAAAAACCACTTCTCTTTCCATACTTATGATTTATAGGTCCTCCTTCTTCATCATTTGCTAAAGAACTTTTCCTTTGTTGATACACAACTCTTCTCTATGATTTAGTGACTTCCCATTGTTGCTGGTATTCACTTAATCATTGTTGTATAGTAGCAGAGCGAGGTTTTTTCACACCACTCTTGCTTCTTATTTCACTCAACATCTCTATGATAAAGTTAAAGTCAGTTGAAAAGTTGTTTCACAATTTCGTTTGATGCTAATACATACTCTTCAATCTTGAAATAACTAAAAACTAACAAAAGTGTAGAGAAAAAATATTTGAGAAACTATGTTTCCCACAACAAACTTGGAACACATGCAAAAATGTTCCCCTTACACATAATCGATACAGCAACAAGTTCAAGAAATTAAAAACAAATAGATATGAACCGCATTCGAAATTTACCATAGGTACGTCATCAATATAACTTCAAAATGTGAATTATAATGATGTTAAAAAACTATTTAAAAACATACAAAAGGCCTTTTTCATTAAAAAAAAAAAAAAAAAAAAAAAAAAAAAACATGCTCAAGCCTGAAATGCTAAATTAATACATCCACACGTACTGCACCTATGTGAAGAGTACAATATGCATTATGAATAACCGAAAATACAAAGTCCATTTTCAATGACATCATCAAAATCCTCCACCATTTGTAGATATAAGCATGAGGCAATCTCCTTAATATAACTTCAAAATGTGAATTACAATGATGTTCAAAATAATATTTAAAAACATTAAACATACATATGTTATTTAGTAATATACAAAAAAGAACATGGTCATGCCTCAAACGCTAATTGCATACATCCATAGGTAGTGTAGGTATGTCAACATTAGAATCTACATTAGGAATCAACGAAAAAAGATTTCAATTTTCAATCACATCATCAAATTCTTCAATTGTTTGTAGATAGAAGCATGATGCTTCAAGCATGGACAATCCATCAATAATTAATGTTTTGCACAGTCCACACAGTAAATCATACAACTTTAACTCCACTCCAGACCAACTAAGCATAAGGAATTTTTCTCCAACTATGTGCAAAGGTAGGTAACCTGCACATTTACTATTTATAGCCAAAGAGACAGATTGAAGAAACAACCATATATGTCCCCAACCATATTCAAAATATTCCAAACTTTTCTCTTTCGACAATCAACCAAATTGAAAATTCGTTATCTCTTCAAGTGACCAAAAAAATACACAACCATTATTAACAACACAAACAAGTTGATTCTTGTATAACCTTAATGACATACATTATATGTCAATAATAGGAACAAATGAATAACCCCAATTATTTATGTTCAATTCCAACTAGTAGATAGTGTAACCATAAGTAGGGTAATCTTCATAATCTCTATCTAGATATACTTAATAAAAAAATTCTTTAAAGAAGATAGCCTCCTTTGGTGGAGTTACACCACCGTATGAAGCTCCATCCTCTTCCAAATGTTGTTAACACTATTGCAAATAAGAAAATGTGAGTCCATGTTTTTACAAACATGTTTCAAAAACACCCATTCATAATTTCCTGGACTACATTTTTTAAATAAAGAGAAGAAACCTCGCTCCCCAACACTAAGAAATCCAACATTTCTAAATATCTTCATAAAAGGGTTGACAATGAAATAATTTTTTGTATGCAAATAACTTCCAGGAATGCTGAAGAGAATCATTTATCCCACTGTACAATCAATTATGTATGCAGAATGAAGAAAAGGAAACACCATAGTTGACAAGCGACCACTATTGTTAAGGTATGATGCTAGGAAGCAATCATTGGAAAAACAAGTGGACAAAGAAATAAATCCTAACTCTTTATCATGACATCTATCGCAATCCACAAGAAAAAACAGGTTTTCCAAAACAAGACACCATTGTCTACAAACCAACTTAAATTTCATCAACGCTGACAAAGGAAGCCAATGAAAGGGAAGCTCAATAATTTCAAAGGGGAGAAATTTCCAAATAACAATATCCATACCAAAAGACACAACCTTTGCTGGCAACAAAGGAAAACTTCCCTTGTGTACTACAAAGGAAAAAAGAAAAATGGTAAATCACAATAGCAACAACATTCATTCATTATTTTAATCTGAAAATCGATTAGGAAAACAATCCATTTTTGTCATTACTTGGTTTCTATATACTTCAATATTAGACTAAATAAATTAAATAGTGCAACTTAAAAATCCAAAATTATTCAAATTTATAACCATTGCGCAAGAACCATTTTTTTAATGATTTCCTCAAAAATGGGCAAGTTAAAAGTTTTCAAAATTTGAAAAATTTCATCCCCTAAACACTTAATAAATCTATTTGTTAAATAAATTCAAACTAATATTGAATAGATACAAAATTAAGATAAATATATAGATATAGCTTCTCATAAATTACTCACCAATTATTTTATATGTCTTTTTTAATAATAATAATAAGTTAATTCACATTAACAAACGCAAGCCAATAATGATGTCTTTATAATTCATTATTAACCGAATTATAATATCATTTTTCACTTTCAAACTCATTAACCTTATTGTTAATTCAATTATTATTATGATATATATAGATAAAATAAAATAAAAAGAATACATTGGAACATTCTTACACATATCCTAAGTACTCTAACATAGTTCCGAATTATTATGATATTTATAAAAAATAAATAAAAAGAATACATTTGAACATATTTACACATTTACTAAGCACTCTAACATAGTTTCAAAGGCTATATGCAAACCAAAAAACACCATTTAAACAGCTTAACATTTTTCATAATGTTTGTGAATTGTTATGACACGTTAGAAGGTGTATGCTGCAACTTTAGCATTGTTTATAATTATTTATAACGTCACCATCCCCCTCATACCATTTTTTTTACTTAGATCATTACCTTTCTACCATGTAAAAATATACTTGCTTTCCTTGCACATTTAAGTGTTGCCAATGCACATGGTTATTGGGTTCGATGGTCATAATTATGGTTATGGATATTTATAGATATTTTAATTATCACTAGCTTTATATAATCATACAAACTTGTTTTCCAAGGTTGGCATAGTCTTTGGCGCATTAAACCAATTATTATATAGTTTAATATGGGTGCGCATTAAACCAATTATTATATAGTTTAATATGGGTGTAGGTTCATATTCCAAATGTAAATATATACATGCTTAGTTATGTGTGTCTAATTCATAGTGGTATGGTTTAATGTCCAACGTGAGAGAAAATTAAATTGTTCAGGGTAACATGTATCCTAAGTTTTTTGAATCTTCCTTCTACTCACATATAACTGACACCTGGAGCCTCCTTTATTGCGGGATTAAGGATTGTTCGACGGTGGATGCGATTCTTGGGATTCGTAGATGATCAACGAATCAGGAAACTTGGGAACACATCAACGGTGGTGGACTTCACGGTGGGTAAAAGGTAACTACCTCTACCTCTCGTGCCCTTCTGTCGCTCATTTGACTCCTCCGCCGAGCGCTCTACCTCTCCTTTTGCTCAGGTTTTCTAGGGGTATTTCCCATCATGTGACTTCACCCATGAGCCAACTAGTCACTGGGGTCCGCTTTCTTCACGCCATACATCATGGTAAGTTGAATCTTTGCTAAATTTCTAAGGGTTTCATGATTTTTTAAAGTTTCTATATGGTTCTTCATAAATTCACTTGTCTCGACAGATCTCACTTTCCATTTCGCAATCCAGGTACTTGGCCCTTTTCCCAGTGCGAAATAGATATGTCATTGAGTTCCTTCAAACCTAAGGCACTCATCTTAGGTAAAAATTATTTTATTTTTGTGTATACAATGGAGTTTACTTGATTGTTCCCTTGATTTTCTAGGGTTAACCCTTACCTTTCCATGTCAAGGTTCCAAAGTGCTGAGTGAAAGCCGAAGGGTTTCCATAAGCGAGGGTGCCTCCTCATTGGCTTCAACACTCTAGGTGTGGTACTTGTGTAAACTCCTGCTTGCAATAAAAGGTTCTTAATTTTTGGATGGTTGTTAACAGTAGCAGGGCTGCAGGTGCCATGACTTATGTAAGATGAACTGAGACTCCTAATTACATTTTGGAGACGGTTCTTTTGTGAAGAAACTAGTTCTTTCATTCACACTAATCAAGATTTGGGTCTTATTTTGTTTTTCCATACGGAAACAATTTTCTCAATATGAAAATTGAAAACATTATTTTGTTCATGTATATGGCTATAAGCGATGTTGCTCTTTTCTCTTTAGGCACATAATGTTTGTGGTTTCTTCTTAAGAATATATGTATACTTGTGTTTAAATTGTTTACAAAATTTTGCTTCAATTCTTTGCATTTGGGGTTCCTTAAATTAGGACCATCATGCAGAGTTGAAGGTATTCGACCAATACTGTTAGCTTACCTAAGTTATTTTATAGACTTTCAATTATTGTATGAGTTTGCACTATATAAATTTTACCACCAATATAATGTTTTACTGTATAGTCTAGTACCCAACACTTGGGTTTGTTGTTTTTAGTGATGGTAGAGTTTTTGCTTGTTAACTCATTTCTCTGCTTCTTCCAGTAACTCTGATTTTCTAGGCCATTTCTCTGTAGGGATTTTTCTTCCCTACACAAAGAAATCTACCTATATAATAGTCCAATGTTACAGCTTGACATTTCCGCCTTTGATGAGCCATATGTAGCTCCCCTTCACCACTTGTGGTCTATAACTTCCTTTCAATGATTCTCGATGTCATATGTAACATGACCAAATCTTTAGTTAACAATTCACTTAGGAAGAGGATGTACATCCAGTTTAATTTACCAGTATGAACGGTATGTATACAAAATTACTCCTATTTATATACTTAACAAACACAGATACCATATTTCCATAATATAAACATATTTGTAGCATTCACAGTGATTTTCTTCAACGTTAACAACATCATTATTTCATTCCTTTCACAATCACTGTGCATTATTTAGGAATAAAAGAAATATTTAGTTACTTTTCTTTTTATATAATCTATTAATAGAAGATGCTTTTAAACCAAACTATACTTAACTCAACATAGGTAGTATCCTATCACCATTCATCCATTTACCATCTATTCTTGTAAATATTTACTCGGGTTGAATATCAAGAGTATGGTCTATTTTATTTATGTATCATTGGGGTTCTACAAGCTGCATGTTAGAAGTACTTGTAGATTCACAAAGGTTTCCGACCCTAACTATTATTGTTGATTCTGTATTATTTAGGTTAATGGACATAAGACCCCAATACATTTTTTCCTTCACATAATTAATGTGATGATTAATTTATTTCAAGTTATTATCTATGAAAGTTATGGGTTTAGTTCTTCTGTAGTGTTTGTTAGTCTATGATTATAGTAAATGAAAATTAAATTTAATTGCGTCCAACTGACTTCCATTTCATAACCTCTCATTTTATCTTACACAATTTCCACTCTTAGACACTAAGAATATCTATAGTGGTGAATTGTTCAGGTAATAATCATTAACTCTGTGTATGTTGTAACACATTTTCCTACTATGGCTTCCACCCCAATGGGGAAATTCCTGTTTTCTCCAGTGCATGAGTTATTTGTGATGATCTGATTCGATTAGCCTTCTTGAATAGATACAAAATCAATATAGCTATATAAATATAGCTCCTCATAAATTACTAACCAATTATCTTATATGTTTTTTTTAATAATAATAAAAAGTTAATTCACATTAACAGCTAGTCCACTAAAGAGCTAGTCTTATCTTATAGAGTTAGTCAAAAGAGAAATACTACAGCTTTATTTCACTTACCAACATGGAACACACAATCAGTCATTCCTACTTGTAGGCATGACCCTTATTGAGATGGAACAAGAGTTCCTACAACACCTGCCCATAACCATCTGTTAGAGACAAGAGAGGAGTCCGACCGAAGGGAGGCCTTATTGAGCAGAACCAGTATCTTATAGAGTTAGTCGTTATAGCAGTACTACAACTTCAGTTCACTTACCAACACGGAACACAAAATCAATCATTCCTACTTGTAGGGATGACCCTTACTGAGACGGAAAGGAGTTCCTACAACACCTTCCCATAACCACCTATCAGAGACAAGAGAGGAGTCTGACTGAAGGGAGGCCTTGATGAGTAGAACTAGTGGGAGCTAGTAGCGTTCTAGTGAGAGCCCCAGTGCACTATAGGAAGCACTCTGGTGGATGCATTCTCTTACGACGAATAAGAATGGACATTATCATTTCGATTTAGTTTAGTGTTATTATTTACAACCTACTTTGGTGGATGCATTCTCTTACGACGAATAAGAATGGACATTATCATTTCGATTTAGTTTAGTGTTATTATTTACAACCTTGTTATAATCAGTATCATTCAAGTATTCAACTATTTATGGATCTAAGCTTCTATACTTCACCAACTCATGTTATATCTTTACTTAAAATTTTACATAGGAATTACATGGAAATTTATACATTTGATAGAAAATGTCATTCAATTGTCTTACTCGTTTGAAGAGAGACAACCACTCTAGTATTCCTAACCAGCACAAAGCTTACGAAGCACAACCCACCCACACAATTCTATTGTAGCAACAAAGTCCAAGAAACAATAACACAAGAAGCCAAGCTTCCATAAAATATGAAATTCGACAAGCATGAAAGTGGTCTTAGCATCCACAATGATGGCAACCATTTTGCAATCCACCCCTGCTCCACCTGTTTTAGCATCTACTTCTAGAAACAATAATTAGTAAATATTAGTACAAGTAGTCATTAACTTTTAGAATTTTATTTAACTTTTAATAACTTTTACCATAGTAAATTACTTTTAATAATTACTTCTAACATAATAAATTAATTTTTAAAGGTTGAGTCTAGCTTGAATGCTTTAATGCTTTGTTGGAGGTATTCAAGTTTATTCCATGCCGTGCAGTAAAATTATGGCTTTGAATAAGGAAAAATTTTGTTTCTTTGGCCTTGGTCATGGAATTCATGGAAGCCAAATATAGTAAGATTAACTTTTACCATAGTAAATTACTCTTAATAATTTACTTCTAACATAATAAATTAAGTTTTAAAAGTTGAATCTAGCTCGAATGCTTTGGTGGAGGTATTCAAGTTTATTCCAGTGCTATGTAGTAAAATTATGGCTTCAAATAAGGAAAAATTTTGTGACTTGGTCATGGAATTCATGGAAGCCAAATATAATAAAATTTGTTTCAAAATAACTTTTCCCAATTTCGTTATAAAAAATACAGTAACATTGAACTTTAATGTGTGTGTTTTTTTTTTTTTAATAACTTTTACCATAGTAATTTACTTTTAATAATTTACTTCTAACATAGTAAATTATTTTTTTTAATTATTTTTTTAAAAGCTAAGTCTAACTCAAACGCTTTGTCAGAGGTATGTTTATTCTAGTGTTGTCCAATAAAAGTGTGGATTCAAATAATGAAAAAAGTTGTTTATTCATCAACTAGATTTTACAATGTGTTAACACTATGACCAACACTTGGAAACTAAATCTTGCGGCATGTTCCCTCCTTTGCATTTTACAATGTGTTAACACTATGACCAATACTTGGAAACTAAATCTTGCGGCATGTTCCCTCCTTTGCATTTCTCTTTTGGTAGCCATCAATTAAACAGTTAGATGAATAATATGTTGGGCATATTCGCTCTTCATCAAATATGTCCATTAATTATCAATAAAAAACAAAATTTAACTAACCTTTTTCCATAAAAAGTTCACATATATATGCTTATTGGCGAAATATTATTTATATTTATAATTTTTTTTTAAAT
>APFE031106959.1:0-44495 GCA_000404065.3 Pinus taeda | reverse complement strand
TGTTGTTGTATGCGAATTCAACCAAGGGTAAATACTTTTCCCAGTGTGATTGTTGATCCATTACATACATTCGCAACATGTCTTCAAGTACTTGATTTACTCTTTCAGTTTTCCCATCAGTCTCAGGATGGTAAGCCATGCTTAAATTTAGCTAAGTACCTAAGGTTGTCTGCATGCACATCCAGAATCTGGAAGTGAATCGTGAATCTCTATCGGATATAATATTTTTAGGTACTCCATGAAATCTGATAATTTCATTTATGAATACTCGGGCCACGTCAGCAACATCATAAGTATCTCTTACTGGAATAAAATGGGTGCTTTTTGTTAATTTATCCACCACTACCAGAATGGCATTGTGTCTTTGAGAAGTAAGAGGTAGTCCAGTGATAAAATCCATAGAAATGGTCTCCCATTTAGACACAGGAATGTCGTGGGGTTGTAAGAGGCCCGCTGGGTGACAATGATCTGCCTTTACTTGCTGACATTCCATACATTTTGCAACAAATTGAGTCATATCACGCTTCATGCTTGCCCAAAAGAAGAGTTTCTTGGTATCTGCATACATTTTCCCTACTCCAGGATGAGCACAATATACTGCTTTGTGAGCTTCGCTAAGGATGGTATATCAAAGATCTTTAGCATCAGGAATGTACATCCTTCCATGGAATCGTAAGATCCCATCGCTTTCTAATTTGTAACCCTCAAACTTAGATTCTTTTGCCTTAATTCCCTCAAGACTTTCCCTCACCTTTAAATACCAGCTGTCTTTTATAACACGATCTGGTACTCGTTGTCTTAAGTCCACTTTAATGGGTATGAGGGAAAATATCCGGGGTCTCCTGCTTAAGGCGTCAGCTACTACATTTTCCTTTCCCTTAATATACGATATTCCGAAGTCATATTCACTTAGGAATTCACTCCATCGTCTTTGCCTGGCATTTAAGTCTCTTTGGGTGAACAAATATTGTAGAATTTGATGGTCGCTCTTAAGTGTAAAATTTCATCCCACCAGATAGTGTCTCCAGATCTTTAAAGCTAGCATTACAGCGGCCAATTCTAAATCATGAGTAGCATAGAGTTCTTCATGAGGTTTTAGCTTTCTGGAAGCATAAGCTATCACTCCCTTATCCTGCATTAACACTGCACCCAGCCCTTGCTTGGATGCATCAGTACATACCGTGAAGTCCTTGTCCATATCGGGGACTCTTAGGATTGGTGCACTGGTGAGTAGTCTTTTGAGTTCAGAGAATGCATTATTACATTCCTCGGTCCACTCGTACTTGACACCTTTACGCTGGAGGGTTGTGATTGGCTTTGCGATTTTGGAGAATCCCTCCACAAATCTCCAGTAATAACCTGCTAAGCCCATAAAGCTTCGTATCTCATGTGCATTTTTTGGTATTGGCCATTCCATGATCGCTTTTACCTTCTCAGGATCTACTGAAATCCCTTCACCTAATATGACGTGACCCAAATAATGAATCTTTTCCTGAAAGAAAGAACACTTAGACAGTTTTCCATATAACTGACGTTCTCTAAGGCAAGACCATACTAGCCGCAAATTCTCTTCATGTTCTTCTTCATTATTGGAATAGATGAGAATATCATCTAAAAAGACTTGTACAAATTTATCAAGATACTGACGGAAAACACTGTTCATAAGATTCATGAATACGGCTGGGGCATTTGTTAACCCAAATGGTACCACAGTAAATTCATAGTGCCCAAAACGTGTCCGGAATGCAGTCTTAGAGATATCATTTTCAGAAATCCTTAGCTGATGATACCCTAATCGAAGATCAATTTTTGAAAAGACAGCAGCTCCTTTCATTTGATCGAAAAGAACATCGATTCGTGGCATAGGGTATTGATTCTTTACTGTAGCTCGATTCAAGTCTCGATAGTCTATGCATAATCTTAAGGATCCATCTTTCTTCTTCACAAAAATTACAGGAGCGCCCCAAGGTGAAGTACTGGGCCGGATAAGCCCTACATCGAGTAGTTCCTTCAACTGGATTTGAAATTCTTGAAGTTCTGGAGCTGTCATTCTATAAGGTGTTTTAGAGATTGGTTGGGTACCTGGCTTTAATTCAATAGTGAGATCCAATTCTCTTACCGGGGGTAATCCAGGTAATTCCTTTGGAAATACATCTGGGAACTCGGCTAACACCGGATATTGTTCTAAGGATGGTCCCTTTTCCTGGCTTACTTCGTGAATTGCATAAGCCTGACAACCCTTTCTTAAACAACGCTTCACCTGCATTGCCGAAATGTAGCGTAAAGAAACTTCTCTCTTGATTCCTTGAATTTGGATTACTTCTCCCTCATCATTTAAGCCCAAAATCCTTTTTCCATAACAATCTACCCAAGTTTGGTGAGCTTCCAGCCAATCCATACCTATGATGAGATCATATGTCCCTAAGGCTATGACATAGACTCTTAGTTTAGTCGAACAGACCCCCAGGTCAATTTTGCATTGGTCCACACTCAAGCCCACGGTTTGGAGTTCTCCTGAGGCCATTTCCACTTGGTGGAAATCATTTTGTCTACAAGCTACCAACCCACATTTGTTTAATGCATATGACGAAATGAAACTATCTGTGGCACCAGTATCAAATAAGATTTTGAGTTTTACACCATTGATAATACTTGAAGATTCCACTACAGTGGATTGATGGGCTGCTTGGTCGTGGTTGACTATTGCATGAATTCTATGATTACTTCGATTGGCTAATATCGGCTCCTTCCCAGTCCTTTGCAATATATCCGATGACGCTTCTGGGAAGTTACGCTGGAAATGCGGCCCCCCACATCCCCAACAATTGAGCTGCGTTGATCCTCTTGAATCAAGGTGTGAATTTATAGAGAATGAGCCGCGTCCTCCCATGTTGATTCCTCTCGCACTCCTTCCTCTACCGGTAGTCCCTCGCGATGCCCATGGTCTGGTGTTGGACGACTCCGCAGCTATAGTGTTTACAGCCATGGGAACTCTTGTCCCCATATTTGGGGTAAACCTATTACTGTAAGGTGGCCTCGAGCTACCTCCTCTGAAGAAGTTCCGAGGAGCCTTCCCTGGAAGTCCTGATTGTAAGGGCCCTGCTGGCCCTATGTCCTTTTTGATTCCAAGGTGCTCTTCTGCATAACGGCCGCATTCGACTGCCTCGGCTACAGATGACTGTTTCCACATACTTACCAAGGCTCTGATGCGAGGATTTAACCCAAATATGAAGCGTTCAGCGTGACGTTCATCAGAGTCCAAGTAGTGAATGTATTTTACCAGCTCCATAAACCTTATTTCGTACTCTTCCACCTTTTTACTTCCCTAGATTAGTGTATGAAAGGCTCTGGCTTGTTGTTGTTGAAAGTATGGAGGTAAATACTTCGCGCAGAACCTTTCCTCAAACAGATCCCAAGGAACGTTATCTGATGTAAGGTGTAGCTGCTTTTCCAGGTTCCCCCACCAAATCAAGGCACTTTCCTTTAGTTGAAACACGGCAATTTTTGTTTTTGCTGAAGGTGAATATTCTCTTAACCTAAAGCACCGCTTCATCCCTTCCAACCATGCCTCAGCGCGTTCACCAGCTCGACCTCCCGAAAATTCTGGGAGTCTAATTTCCTGAAGCTCTCTAGAGATGTCTTCTCTCGATCCTCTGGGCTCCAAATTATGTGGTTCTGCTAAACTGGTGGCTACATGCTAAAATTCCTCTTTGTTTTTAGCCTTAGCTGACTCCTTTAATGTCTCCAATAAGGCTTCCAAAGAGTTCATTATCACAGTCAACTCTGGCGTTGGAGCGTTTGACGTTGATGGTTGTCTTGGTGGTGATGAAGGTGATGGGGATGGTGATGGCGACGGTGGTGGCATTAATGGTGATGATGTTTCCTAGTCACGTCGTCGTCGCTCATACGTCCTCACCATGGTAATGGTCCCTGAAAAAAAATATAAAATTTTATATATATATATAAAAAATGAGGTGGGTAGCCGAATTTTTAACACACAATTTTCTTTGCAACTTCACATTTATAAACGGGTATAGTTTTGCTATTTTTACCCGCTAGGCGGATCTTACTGGTACCGAGGTCAAGGAGGATGGTCTCGCGACCTCCTTGTCCTAATGCAGGGTATTCTATCCTAATATGAATAATGCAGAAGTGTATGTTTATTTAGCTCCTACGGTAAGACATCTAAAGTTTATTTACCTAATAACATTTACAAAATGAAAATGTTAGATGTCTCGTTTATAACGTACATCGGTAACATATCTGTCATACCTCAATCTGACTATTACTTTTAAGGGGGTCATATAACTATATCCCGAATATATTACTTGGATATGGCTAAATCCATAAAAGAAGATTATCACGATATATATTCCCGAGGTTGGTTTCCATTTGGTGACATTATTGCAATCATTTGAATATATCGGGGATAAGTGCAACATTGATTTTAATAGTTACTTTGGTATGGAGGTGCATTTGTTGCAGAGGTATCTCCAGTTTTTTTTTTTGACCATATTAGTTGCTCAATCTCCGGACTTGTTTCGATTTGGTGAAATATATGGCTTTTACTTTACCAGCATAAATCCTAGACTGCTTTACATTATGTGATAAACATACGGAAAATCTTATATTATGTGAGAAAGGGCAGAGAAGCCTTACACTGTGGTTGGCAAATGGCACAGATTGTATAAGTAATTCACTTTCACTCATATTTGAAGAATCTGACCCTGTACTTGCATACTAGTTTAAACGTTTGAGAAGCTTGTATATGAAAGTTATATTTCTTGGTATAAGGAAGTACTATGTAATATGCATGTTGCAAAAGTTTAGATCATAGTTAAACTTAATCTAGGAAGTCAAGCATGTCAGGGGAGTAATTGATGATGATTATTTTGATAAAGATTTAAGCTGGATCCAAGGTTTTGACAAACAAAACTTTGGAACTAGATGTTTTAGTACTAAAGGAGTTTGCCTTGCCTATTCGAATTGCATGGTTTGGTAAAATGTATAATTCTATGATTTATTTTGATGTAATATGGAAGTAGGTAAGAAAATATAGAGCTGATAGAAACCTTCGATTTGCGATGTTTCAGTTACCATGCTGCTCCTTAATGCAGGTCCACCATGATATGACGGCACCATTGTCTCACTACTTCATATATACAGGTCATAATTCATTTTTTAACGGGTAATCAGCTGAGCAGTGACTGTAGTGATGTATCTATCATCAAAGCTCTTATAAGAGGCGTACGGGTCATAGAGTTGGATATTTTTTTAGCCAAATTTAACGAAAGATTCATATACAAATTATCGTGAGTACCCAACATAAAACTTTAGTTCGCCAAATTTAGAGCTCGGAACAAAATTAATGCATACCGCATTACGAGTTCAAAAATGAAAGCCAAAATTTAAACTAATAGACTCTGTATTTTAACAGCAAAGCTAACGCTACAGTGAACTAAATTTTAAGGTTAAAAAAAAATTGTGAAAAAGAAAAATAAATAAATATAGAATGTCTCAATTTAAATATATCTAAATTAATGTCGGTGATAATCGACTTATCTTCTAGTAATTCATATAACGCAAGGTGATAATTCGTGTATTACCTAATAAAGCGTCTATCATTTGACAAGTATTAAGTGATATGTCGTGTAAATATCGATGATATATCGCGTATCCTCGCTGATCTCTCGCATAACGACCCAGATTGCCGCATATTCGGCATTTTTCCTCCCATATCCGTTACTAAATACTCGCATAAATGGTAGAGATCTCACCTATCAGCGTAACAACATGCCTATCATACAATGATAACCAGCGTATCCTGTGTTAAAATCGTATTTCACGTGGAGATAGGGCGCATATCCATTGAGAGCTTGCGTATATGGCGACCACTCGTGTATTTGCGGATAAGTCCCGTATTCACTTATGATAGTGCACATATCCGAAGCACTTAACTCGCATACTGAACGGTGTGTTTGGCATATTTGGCTGTGAGAACTCCCGTAAACACTGATAATTGCTTATCACTTATGTAGACTATAATTACATATTCGCCATAGACGGTTTGACTGGGACGTCACTTAAGCATATTTATTTTCTGGTTTTCCGACGATTCGGACCGGAGGGGTTGTTTCTTAATCTATGACAGACCTAGTATCAGTCCCAAACTAAGCCATTAACACCTATAGCTTCGGTACAACAGAAAGTCATGCCGCAGGGATTTTTTTTTTTATACGCGCAGACATGTATGTTTATACGAAATTCTAGCTGTGCAGGGCCTGTGAGGTCCCAAAGGGTTTGAACGCGGCTCTGATACCATGTGCAATGACCAAAAACAGTAACTAGAATCTGAAGTACAGAAAGCCTGAAGAATTTAAATTTGTACTTACCTCAACTGCGGCTGATTCTGCTGGTGCTGCTGCTTCTGCTGGTGCTGTCATGGTTGTTTTGATCCAGTCTCCGGGAGACCAATACCACCCAACCAGATTGAGCAAACCTAGCTGCTCAATCCAGAAAACTTCACAACAGAAGCTCTCTGTCCCTCCGTGCCCAGAACCTCAAAGCTTAAAGCTCTTCCAATGGATAATTAACTTCCTCCTGGTTTTCTCCTGGTGAATTTCTGCTCCTGGTTCTTTCTGCTCCTCTCTTGTTTTTCCCCCCCTCTCTCGGTTTAGGCCTCTGCTATTTATTTACCGGCCTGGCGGTGGCCGCCCTCCCACTTGCAGCCACCGCCTTCCACGCATTGATGGCTCACAGATATTTTCTTACTTTCCTCTGCACTCTGTAATAAGTATTCAGTTGGTTGGACGCGTCTTTATTAATGGGTTGTGGTATATATATATATAGATTCTTTAGGACAGCTTAGATTTACGTTTATAAATTCCCTTTATGTTTTTAACATTTCCTGTATATACGTTATAAAGTTCGCTGATATCTTTTATAAATTTACATTATAAATGTTATAAAGTTTAATGATCTGTTTTATAAATTCATATTATAAAGTCTAATTATATTCTTTATAAAATTAATATATATTATATCTATAATATTTATATATATATTATATATATTATTAATAATTTATATATATATATTATATATATTATATATATATATATAGATATATATACTATATAATATATATATATAATTAAAATTTTTAAGTTTTAATTTTATTAATGGGTTGTTACAAAATTAGAGAAGGATGAGGTTTGAATGCTTATACATAGTAACAAGCAACTTGGTATTTACGCGGCAAAAATTATAACCGCCCATGCATGATTGTATAATAGTTTGGACTCCTTTGTCAGGGCACACAAGATTCCTTCTATTGGAGCATTCGCAGAGACAAAAGGCATAAATGTTATCAGGCGTGAAATCCATAAATACTTGAACAATTTGAAGCAAGTCACCACTAAAGAATATTTGGAAATCACAAGGAAAAACATGCAACTGTATGTAGCTAGACGTGCCAAGGTAAACATGAAGTTGTTCATATTATGGAATAATTTTTAATCTAGCTCCAAAACTCTATCTGTATGCTATGGAGGAAAGAGTTAGATATAAGCCAGATATTCCTTCAAAATTTGACATAACAACACAATATAAAGCTTAGTTCCAATATGTCACAATAGAGCTACAAGTGGAAGTTGTCGAGCTAGAGTTTCCTCAAACTCAAGAATAATGTATAAAGTTTTATCTTATTAGGCTTTAGTCACATTTTGTCCTATGTGTAGAGTTTTGTCTTATTATATTTAGAAAATAATAAAAGTGTAAATGTAAGTGAAGTCCAAGAGTCAAATGTGGAATATGAAGAGTCATTAGTTAGAATAAAGACAAAAGAAGTCCAAGAGTCATGAGGGAAACTCAAATGTCACAAGGGGAGATAAAAGGTCATCCCATTGGTTATAAATAAGCCATCATAACTCAAAGCAAAGGGATTGGAACTGGAGAATGGTAGACTTTGCTTCTCTATTCTAGCATAGGAGTGAGTATTCCTCTTTGGAGAAGCAAGTGGTAGCTTCATGTTCCACTATTGGGGTTAGTGCCATATCAATGTAATTGTATACTTGGAACTTTCACTTAATGATCAGAAGCTCTCAGAGCCAACACACTTTTCATGCATGTATCGTGGATGTTGTAAGACTACTCTTTAAATGTTTACGGTATATGTTATTTCATTCATGATAATGTTAATGAACTATTTCGTTAACTTTAGTATGTATCTTGTTGAATATGTTGTATATGCTTACATGAGAATTACTATCTTTTGAACTACTTTGCCGGCTAATTAACTATTCTCTCATACGTTTGTGCATATATTTTAGGATAGTACTATTACTTTTCTTCTAGATGATCAATCTCTCCCCCTTCGTGTGAAAGAATCTCTTATGCATTACAATTGATATTTCAAAAAGTTTATTCACTTGTCACCAAATTTATGTGTATGTCATCTTATGTGCTTATTGTAGCCAAGGCACATCTTTGAGATCACTGTTATGGAAACCAACCATATTTCTAGTTGGGGCTCCTGCTCCAAACAATGTGGAGTCTAATTGGGACTTCATATTGGGGATACCCCTTACCTATTGTCGACATCCAACACCATCAATGGAAGGATAGGACTTGGCAATACGTGTATAGATTACAAGGTGTTAAATAAAATTACACTCAAGAAAAAGTACCCCTTTCCTAGGGTAGATGATTGCTATACTAATTGCAACAAGAAAAATATTTTACCAAGCTAGACTTGAAGTTAGGGTATCACTAGGTTCAATTCAACGAAGAAGATACCTGAAAGACCACCTTCAAAATTAGACAATGTTTTTATGAGTGGTTAGTTATGTTATTTAGCCTACACAATGTACTGGCTACATTCATGAGGTTAATGAATGATATATTATGCCATTTTATAGATTCATTCGTTATTTTTTATTTGGATGATATATTGGTGCATAATACTACCTAGGAGGAACACATCTCACATATGATGTAGGTGATAGAGACTAAAGAAGCATCAATTGCTTGCAAATCTCAAGAAGTGTGAGTTTGTATGACAATATTTGGTGTTTTAGAGATATGCGATTGGTTGAGGGGAGTTGAAAATAGATCCTGCCAAGATGGAGGCAATCATGAAAAGACCAGTGCCTACTAATGTCTTTTGAGTACATGAGTTTTGTTAGGGTAGCATAGTATCTGTGGAAATTCATAGTTTCATTTTTAGCAGTAGCATAAACACCCCATGAAATAAAAATGATTGGAAAGAGTTTTTAGTGGCGAAAGGGTCAGTAAAAGGCCATTTGAAGAGTTAAAGAATGCAGTCAATGAAGCGTCGATTCTAACATTACCAAATTTGTAGCAACCCTTTGAAGTGTAGACAAATGTGAGTGGGTATGCTATGGAAGTGGTCTTGATGCAGGGAGGAAGGCTTGTATGGTACCATTATAAAGTATTTCATGTAGATGTTCTTAACTATCCTACCTAAGATGAGGAGCTCTATGCCCTGTTGCAAGCTATGAAAAAGTGGAAACACTACTTGATGGGAGATGAGACAATAATTCACATAGATCAGCAACCACTGCAATACTTGAAGGCTTAGAGTAAGATGCAATAAACTAGGCATTACAAGTGGATGGGGTTTTTATATTAATTTCATATGGTGATCAAGTACACGAAGGGAAACATGAAAAAATTAGATGAAGTGCTTTCAAGCCCATCCACGTCAAACATCACAACATTGGGATATTTGATGCAGATGGAGCCTTTCACCCTTGATACATACAAAGAAACATATATAGAGGACAAGGAATTCAAGGAGGCAATTCAACAATTTCTAAGCCAAAGTCATGTGCATTATGGTGACAATACATTTTGCTACCATCTCCAAAATGGGCTACTCTACAAGATGAATATGTTATGTGTTCTTAAAGGTGAGTGAGTGCAATTGCTTAGATAGGTTCATGCCTCCAAGGTTGAAAGGAATTTTGATGTAGGGAAGACAATAACCAACTTGTAGAGCCATGTGTACTTTCCCATGATGCAAGAAGAGGTATTTGGGTTCATAAGAGAATGCATGCTTTATTGTACCAACAATCCTTGTAATAGGAAATAAGGTCTATATCATCGCTTGCCTATACACACTCATCCATGGGAAAGCATTTCCATGGAATTTGTGGGAGGTTTACCAAAAACCAGGAAGGGACATGACTACTTGTTTGTGGTGACAGGTTCAACAAAATGTGTATTCTAATGCCCTATAAAAAGACCATTAGTGTGCAAGAAGCAAAAGAATTTCTCTTTTGATAGGTCTGAGTGCATTTTTGGATACCTAGGAGAATTGTTATAGACAGGGACAAGATATTTCGTAGTGCATTTTGGACTACATTGTGGTAGAATATGGACACGAAGTTGAAGAGGTCTACAACATTCCATCCATAGACAAATGGGAAAACAAAAGTAGTCAACAAGAATTTGTTGCAAATTTTGACGGGTTACAATTATGAGCATCTGAAGAATTGGGACGAAAATATAGTATATATTTAATCTAGGAGTATCTCAAAGTAAAGTGGCCTTAAAAATAGCTAAAAATCAAAGTGGTCAGATAGCAACAAAACTAGAACCAGATCAAAGTGCTCGTTTCCCTGATTCTAATGGTATGAATAACACTCAAATACGAGTTCGTATGAAGGATATAGAGCTGGTCAAAGTTGGAGAAATGGCAGGCTTAAGGAGGCAGCAAATTGGACAAGACACGGCGCATGGAATCTGGTCGTTAGATGGGAAAAATTGTCAAAGGGTTAATTTGTCTAAGAACCCTTGAATTTTGTAAAAATAAAAAATACTCGTTGGTATATAAGAACCAAAAAGTATATATTAATAGGGGTGATGTGCTTCCACCCACAAACTGGTTCCAACACTTATATGTTATAACAAAAAAATGTGGTTGGGCGTAGGCAACCCCCGGCGGACCTACCCACCGGTTAAACCAACTACGCCATTTATATATCAACACCGATGGAACCAACACCACACATAACCTAACGACGGAACTTTCATGCCATATATATTATAATATATATATATATATATATATATATAATATATATATATATATATATCCAACCACGCATCTAACCGTTGAACCATGGAGGTTGCCCGCCAAAAGTTACAATGTGTATTTATATAGAAACAATCGACCAATTTGGGGAGGTGAGGGATTCAAACCTCGACCTCCGCTGACCTAGTTCCCTCCACCACCAATGAGCCACAGGCTCGTCCTTTGGTGGCTCCTCCGACAAAAATGATACTTAAAAACATTTATAATTCATGTACATGGCAGGAGCGGCAATGGACTAGCGGAGCAGGATTTTTATGCAGGAGGTGGAACCCTGAGCCTAGCAGGAGGACGGAACCTTTCCCAAGGGATATTGGGGTATCATAAAATATTCTGAGAGGTGCAGAAAGGCAATTTGTCAGAATTGGATGTGTAGATAGCTGATTTTGCATGATTTTTCGCCGGGAACTCAGTGGCGTTGTTAGTTTCAGTAGCCGGTCTTTCCATTTTTCGATCATCTTCCAGCTTGGAGGTATAAGGGTCCTTATGTAAATTTTGTGTGTACTTATTCTCTTCGATGTCACTTAATAAGAGAAGTCCTCCCCACTATTGAGCAGGGCCCATAGATGTAGCACACATTGGGTGAACTCCCTAATCAAATTCTTGTGTCGTGATCTCATGCTTGTTATGTTCTTTCCTCTTCATTTTATGTGCTTTTAGTTTTCATGGTTAACATGCTCTATATTATGTAATTCTTTATGCATGTTTAAGCAAAAGATATTGGATCAATATAAAACACTTATAACATAAGAATCCAAACTTCTAGTACCTATAAGTCCCCATTTGACACTAGTTTTGGATATTTTCTACCATCACATTTGGTTATTGCTTATGGACAACAAGGAGGAGTGAGAGAGGATATTATAGGGAATTCCTTAAGGGAATAAACAATTGTTTAGAAGATTAGGTAAATCCATATATGGGTACGAGAAATGTTATAGAAGTCACAAGAAAAATACAAGGTTAGAAATTATTAGCATAAAATACATAAGTAATTAAGAGTGGAAGATAGATTATGATTACAGTTGAACAAGGAGAGGCTATAGGTCCTAGTAAGAAATCAATGATTTGCAATATGGTGCATTTAAGATATTGTAAAAGTTTGAAGATAACACCTATAGACTTAGTCTACCCCCATACATGTGCATTTACTTAGTCTTGAATATAGTGAATCTAAAACTCTATGAGCCTTCCAAGTTGGATTAGGAAGAGAAACCAGTCCTACATTTTGTAGAGGATTTTAATACCATATGGTTAGGTAAAGTTGATAGAGTATATAATTTCGAAGAAGAGTTCGAGGACTACAAGATAAGGGTAGCATGACTTGCACCAAATTTGGTTGAAAGGATACCTTTTGGGCAAGGCTAAATGGTACACTAAAGCGAAGGTGGAGGAAAAATTTCCTTACCTTATTTAGTAAAAGGATTTGGGGACCAAAAGGCTCCCAAAATCGAGAGGCATGATCTATATTGGATCATTATGTTATTTTTCATACATCTTGATGATTTTAGAGTGGAAAAATTAGAGGAATCACCTCATAAGAGCATTTTTATAGGTGGGTATTAGTTTGGCGAAATGGGGTTTAAAACCTTTCAGAAGTAATTTGAGGCATTAAACAACAATTTTTGTTGGTAAACATTTTATTATTAGGAAAAAAAATCCTAGTGCCATTCTATACTCATATACCTTTCCAACAATGTAATAAATACCTAAAACAAAATTCATATGCAAAAATGATTTCACTCAAAAGTTGACCTTACTATTTTAACCACCGTGATCCTATAGGATGCATGTTAGCCCCCATTATTCATGGAAAATGGGATAGACACATGATCATGATGAAGAAGACTCTATAGGGTCAATATTGTAACTATAGTTAAGAGTTGAAAGAGAAAAACTTAACCAATAGTAGGTTATCAAGTTGTGTTATAACCACTTGTCACTAGGAGGAAAAGGGGTTCCATTCAATTTAAGTGCATTTTCTTCCACAGATAAGCATATTAGTTGAGAGTGGATAGAGATAAAAGATAAAAGGGAGATGGTTTATGTATTGGAGCATCCCATGGGCCACATGTATCACTTCTTTGTACATGCATCCATTTCCATTCATAGAAAGAGAGAGTAGAGCAATTTAACTTCCCAGTTTGATTTTCTGTCATAAGGGTTTCAAACAATTTCTTTTGTTCAATGTGGTTTGTGAGTTTTATTTTACTATTCTTTATTTTTTTTCATTTTATCTATTGCATGCATAAGCATAACACAATAATTAATGAATCTAGAAATCTATGGGGAAATTAACCCTCATAGTATAGTTTTGGACTTTAAGTATAATTTTATTAAATATGTTGTGACGAATAATCTAGTGGAATATCCACGACAGTTTATGAATCAATATGGTATTCAAGTCTTTGTAGTTTTATTCTTGTTTCTTTGTTCCTATTAACATCCTAGGTTTATTATTTGAATGTTCTCAATCTAGGCAGATTTGATGGTTTTCATTTCTTATGTTTATGAGTCTTTTTTGTATATTGTATATTCCTCGTACTGTAGCTAGCCACTACTATCCTTGCTTCTAGTGGTCTGATGTTTGGGGGGTCAGTGTGTTTTATAATTTCCTTGTTTTTTTATTTGGCCAGCCTCTTCTCATGGGCTTTCAACATGCCTCTCTTCTTATCCCCATGGGACCCTTATGGAAAATGAGTCTATCAACTCTAGGACCTCTCCCTTTATTTCCCTTATGTGTCACTTGTAACATAATGCCTTGTCCTTCAAGTTCTAATAATAGAAGAGGAGAAGAAGCTTTAGGCTCACCTCAACCTCGAGAGTTCAATAGGGGGTAGAACATTCTGTTGCAATGTATGTCCAATTCACCCCTTTTAGAGTCAAAATAGTAATTCATGACATTGAAAGGGAGGCTCGTATTAAAAGAATATTTGTATCTGACGTAGAGGTAGAAAAGGAGTACGAATGTTAGATTCTTAACACTTGAAACATGAGGACTACGAAAGTTAGATACATGCAAATGGTAGATATATGGAGGGAATTTAATAGGACTATTTACTTAAACTCTATATAGGAATTTTATGGAGGAAATTTAATTGGACCACTTACTTATAGTCTATATAGGAATTATATGGAGGGAATTCAATAGGAATATTTACTATTTTCTCTCCTAAACACCATTCCTCATATAAAACGAAATATTTTAGCTAGTCCAAACAATTGCAATGATTTTTTTAAAGACAATCAAAATATAGTATTACTTTATGGATATCATTGCAATGCCCAAAAAATCAACTATTCAAAACCTCCAACAACAGAATTTATCCATAAAATAAATATAACTTACAAGGATATTTTTCCATGAGAATTATATTCCTATGATTAGTGCACATGTGCATTATGATGCAAAATATCATTCGTAAAAGAAGACACATATAATATTATTTTTTTGTGAACAAAAATGAATATTTAAATTGAAGACTACTTATTCAACATTAAATTTTTGATAATAAGGACAAAATCTACATTCAATCAATTTTGATCCTACTACTCATTGTTGTGTCTTCATACATGTGGGTAATATTCATAAATCTAAACAAGCAGAGCAAGTAGTAAATGCAAGAAAGAAAAATAAGCAATATATACAAACAAGTGGAGCAGACACAATATATTTGTAGGTGGAGCCATGGAAGCTTAGTAGGTATCATTTGTAATAACAAGAGGATGGTGAGTTTATTCAAATTGTTTGGATTCACCACAACCAAATATTTTAATCTTTAATTCCTGCCACTATAACAATGTAATTCTATTTGTGTGTGTGTGTGTGTGTGTATTGTTCACATTATGTTTTTTAATTATCATGAGATATATAAAAATGAAAAAAATCATACAAATAATGACAAATAGAACATTTTTATGAAAATCTTCTTTATCTTTCAATTAAAAAGATAGAAACAATTTTTGATTTTAAATTTTTACAAATAATTTTAATTTTATTTTCAATTTAAATGGAAAATAATATTATTTTTTAATAACTAATTAAATAACTCTTATAATTGATAAATAATTTCTTAATTTTTCATTCTTTGTTGGAAATAATACTAAGAGGGGGGTGGAGGGGGGGGGGGGGGTGGGGGGGGGGTGGGGGGGGGGGGGGGGGGAGCTCGCGTGTGTACACAACTGTTCTTAAGGTAACCAGCGTATATCTGGTGAACTTATGATTAAGTGAATTCATCATATGTTGATCTTTAATCTGTGCATCATTTCTTTATTAAACATTAAACAATAACCATGTGCAGTTCATAACAGAATGAACCAACACACATAAGCAACACACATGAACACCAAGATTTAAGGTGGAAACCCAATGTGGGTGAAAACCACCTGTTGCTATCATCTCTGTCTTCTTTTAATAATAAGAAAAACTATTTACAACATTGTACTGGTGCAGACTCATACTAGTGCGCAAGCTTCTACCTGCAGAAGGTTACAACCTTCTCTCATTCTCTAGCTTCTACTGGAAGGGGGCTACAAGCCCCTAGCTCTTGTACTAGCTGATATGTTTACTAGTATGTAGGCATCGACCTACAGAAGACTACGACCTTCTTTCTTCCTTCAGGGACCACGTTTCATAAATTTTCAGACTAGATGCTCCTCATACACAACAATACACATGAAGGCCTTGTTTCATCCAATTTTCATACTGGACCCATCAACAACATTGAATCTTAGAATCAATCACCATTGCAATATCTTAGAATCAGTCACCATTGCAATACAACCATAAAATACATCTGCATCAACCAACCATTGAAACTCAATCATTACTCTCTGAATCAACCAAACTCAATCAATCACTGACAACCTCTGAACCTCTAACACAACTAAATCAACCATTCATTCATACTTAATCAACTTCAACAAATAAATTGGAACAGATAGATCACTGTAACCAGTACATAGATCTAAACCCATAACACTGCATCATCATTCAGAACCAGCTGTAACCTCAAAACCATGCATCAGAGTGTATACGCAACTTGAAAGAGTTGAACCAGCGTGTATATGCAACTTCACTAAAGCGAACTAGCGTATAGATTTGCAAATACTTACTTATAACTTCGCTGCACTTCTCGACTTCAGACATACCCAGATCATCACATATAAAGGATAAAACATGAGTTAGCAATTAGATCTAGCCCATTAGATCACATAATGATAAGTCATTATGATCCTGATCCATCATTAGATCTCATCCATCATCACTTAAGAAAATCACAATCAATCAATATGAACATTCAGAACACTGTCACCATAATGCAGTCACCAGAACATAAAGCATAACTCAGAACTCTATATCAACAACTAGAACCAACTGCAACTTCAAACATCATAATTCACAAGGTATACGCTACTTTGATGTGTCGAACTAGCGTGTATACGTGCTTTTACCAAAGCAAAACAATGTACATGTCTGCGAATACTAACTTAAAACTTCACAGACATTCCAGACTTCAGTGATACTCAGATCATAACATTTACAGAATAAAACAAGTGTCAATATTTAGATCTAGACTGTCCATTATCAAACCACACAATGATAATTCATTTCAGGCTTTATGATCCCGATCCATCAACCACATAGGCGCATTAGATAAAGGAAACCATTAGAAGCTCTTAACCTGCATATATGATCTAACACTTCATAAGATATTGCATACTTGCACACCCTGGCCTAATGATCTTCTCATCCTTATATAGTTTTAGGCCTTTCTCAATACCTTGGACCAAAACCACTTAGGACCAATACCTTGAACCAAATACCTAGGGTCAATACCTCAAACCAAATACCTTGGATCAATACCTTGGACCAAAATATCTTGGACTAAATACCTCGAACCAAAACCTTGGTTTTCCAACATGTACGCGCCTTTCCTCCTGTGAAAGTGTGTGTATACGTATACGCTTCTTTTGTTCTATTAATCCGGGTGTATACACTCTTTTTCTATAGTGAACTTGTGTATACAACTTAACATATCTGAAAATGTTCTTTTTATTAAACTTCTTGATTCTGATTTGTAGTCCTTTGTTCCTCATCCTATTCTTTTGTATCATTTCTTTGTTCCCTCTGAATAGACTTGTTATAAAGTGATTCTCCTTCTAAATTGATTCCATTGAACTGCCCTATATTTTGTCATATCTGTAAACACACCTATCATGCATTCTGTCACATCCGATATCTCTCCTGTAGATTCATCTAGATACATAGATTCATCTAGTTACGATATACAAGTGAGTTGTTCTAATATAAGTGGGTTTCCATCAAGTACAACACATGCATCATAATGCCAACATCTTTATCATCATTATTCTCAGCCACTCTGAACAAAAAGATTTATTATCTCTACATATTCTCTCTATTTGAAATTCTTACTCTACATGTCACAAAGTTGCTTATGAGTAAATGCTTTTGTCAAGATGTTGATTGTGACAATAAGTCAAATCTATATTAATATGTTCAATTTATAAGAGGAATGCCGACTCAATTAAATAATACTAAAATTTTAAAAGTAATATAGAGCCTAATATGAGAGAGATGTTGTAGTTTTTGTAGAAGCTTTCAGATTAATCACATAAGCAATGATTGATGGTCAACATTTCGAACCTACTAATGAGCTTCATCATCAAGACCAAGATGAAAAAAATGATCTATCAATAAGAATAAATAACAGAGGGATGCATCAAGTTCCAGAACTAGCTGTTATGAAATAATATTATTTTAATACTAACAACTAGTCTTTAATTAAGAAATTTTAACTCATTAAACCAAAGGGGATAATTTATTAAATAAGAAATTATTATTATTTATTAATTATATATAATTAATTATATATATATATATTATATATATATAATATATTATATATATATATATATATATATATATATATATATATATATATAGTTTTAATCATTAAATTATTAATCCTTGCAATAAAAATAGGTCCCAACAAAAAATAAATAAAATATTATATTAATTATTTAAAAAAAAAAAAAGAGAGAAGGAATCCAACTCTTGCTCAATTTCCAACCATCATCTCTATTGAGATTTTGAGCATGCTTCTCAATTTCAATGGCCTCTCTCAACTTCATATGGTGGAAATTATCAATCCTAGCAAGGACAATGGAATCTTCCATGCAAAAATGGTGCTTCATTTTCTCTGCATGCTCAGCAATAACTCAAGAGTGAGAATGGTTATGCCTGATGTCTGTTGCATGATCTTGAATCCTTAGATTAATGGAGCGACCAATTTCTCCAATGTAGGGAATCCCACATGAACAAGGGATTGAATAAACCCCTTTCATGTCCATAGGATTAATATGGTCTTTAACTTATCTAAGGGAGCTCCTAATAGTCCGAAGAGGCTTGAAGGTGACAAAAACATTGTTTTTCTTAAGAACACGAGCGATCTTATGGGTGGTACCATGGATGAATGGAAGAAGAACATTTGAAAAATGTTCACCACGTGACTTTTTAATCGAAGAACCTTTACATGCTTTTTGAAAGGCTACAAAACCTTGATGCATACTATAACCATTAATTTCAAAAACTTTCAGATGTGGGATTTCTCATCTTCCAGGTGGTTTTCATCAGAAACCATCAACACATGGGTAGCAAGAGCGTTAAGGACCCCAAATGTTTGCACTGGGAAATGGTGGGTTTTCTTGCGAAACACCTGGTGAAACAAGGAACCACCTTCATTTCTAGAGAGGAGAACATTAAGGAAAGGAATGTTTCCATCAAATTCAACCTCCATTGTGAATTTTTTGGAGTTCGAAATAGAATTAAGATGAACAAGAAACAAATCCAACTTCTTACGACCATGGGGCCAAATAACACAAGTATCATCTACAAACCATTTCCAGAGCTTGGGTTGAAATTGAGCAGATTTGTTTCCAGAGCTGGGTTGAAATTGAGTAGAGGCCAAAGCTTTGGTCTCAAAATACCCCATGAATAGGTTAGAAAAAATAGGAGAGAGCAGAGAACCCATGGAAACTCCACAATTTTTCTCATAAAACTCACCCTGAAAGCTAAAGAATGTAGATGTCAGGCACAAACCAACTAATTTGGAAGTGTCATCATCGGTAATTCAATTTATGACATTAATGGTCTCATTAATGGGGATGTTTGTGAAAAGGGGAATAGCGACAAAACTAACAAGCAAATTTCCAGGTTCTAGCTTGATATCTTTAAGCTAATTGACAAAGGAAATTAAATCCTTAACAAAAGAGCTAGTGTGACCAGCAAGAGGCTTAAGCTACTGAGCTAAGAACTTAGCAAGAATATAGGTAGGCCTACCTATTGTGTTGACAATAGGCCTTAGGGGGACCCATTCTTTATGAATCTTAGGAAGACCATAAATTCTAGGGTTGAGAGGGTTACTCTCAATAAGCTTCTTGCTAAGGGGGTCAAGAGCAGGGTTAGATTTAACTGTATTGAGGATCTCCTTAGACACTTTTTTAATAGGATTCTTCTTGAGTTTCTTGTATCTCCCACTATTAAACAGGTTATCTAACATTTTACTAACATAATCATCTTTATAAAATGATGAGAACCCCACCTTTGTCGACCTTAAGAACGATAACATCAGGGTTATCTTTCAAGGACTTAAGAGAAAGAAACTCACCCTTACTAATATTGCTCTTAGGAGGTCTAGATGTCCTAAGGATAATGGTGCAATCTTGCCTAATAATTTCCTTAGTATTATCAGGAAGGTCTCTGATTCCATATTCAATATTACAAATGATGTCCTCAATGGGAATATTACTAGGAGTCAGAGTGAAATTAAGCCCTTTATTCAATAGGCGAACAACAAGAGGGTCCGAAACAATACTTGATAAATTAACAACATTATTAAGAGGAGGAGGTAAATCATAATAATAATAATAATAATAATAATTATTTATTATTATTATTATTATTATTTAAGAATTCCAAGACTTATTTTTAATCCTTGATTAAGAATTTAATGATTAAAAATTAATATAAAATTGTAATATGTATATATATATATATATATATAAAATAATTAATTAATATAAAAAATTAATTCTTATTTAATAAACTCCTCTTGAGCTGATTTTTCTTGACTAAAGTATTAAAATAATGTTATTTCTTAATGGCTAGTTCTAGAACTTGATGCATATCTTTGCTATTTAATCTTATTGATAGATCAAATTTTTCATCTTGGTGCTAATGATGAACCTCATAGGTTAGAAATGTTGACCATAAATCATTGCTTATGTGATTTATCCGAAAGTTTCTACAAAAATTATTATGGATCACAAAAGTCTTAGATCAAATGTTGTAGTGTATGTCAAAAATTAAGAAATAATAATAATAAAATTCAATTTGTTATATTGTAATTTTGTTTTTGCTAATAAAATTACAAATAACTTTTTAGATAAAATAAAACTATAATATACATATCACATTAAAATATATATCATATAAGTAGTAGCTATAAGTTAACATATATTTTACCTTATAGGTTAAAGTAATGATTCGTAAACTTATTTAAATTTAATTAATAAGTTCATAGAAACTTTAATACTTACAATAAATTTACAATATAATAATCTTTTTACTATGGATATTCATGTCCACTTTAACATAGATATTTTTTTTTTCACTTGTGGTTCACAGATACCCATGGTCATTGGGTGACCGCTACGTCCACATGCATAATATCTAGGGTGGACCCCACCCTAAGGCGATCAACACCCCTCGGCCATATTTACTTGCCCTGACCCCACGAGCTTTCGGGAATTGACCTTGTGACCTTCCATATGGCAAGACCCCGACTTGACCGATTGAGCTAACCCTTGGAGCTACCATAGATATTATTAACTTGTAAATAGACTTTGTCACAATATCATGGGCCAATACTATCACTCATCAATACCACATGCCTAAAATCATCTCTCATTTTACAATCAAAATATTTTATAAATATTTTTTGTGATTTTAATTTTATAACATTATTAACTTGTAAATAGACTTTGTCACAATACCATGGGCCAATACTATCACTCATCAATACCACATGCCTAAAATCATCTCTCATTTCACAATCAAAATATTTTATAAATATTTTCTGTGATTTTAATTTTATAACATTTTTTAAATCAAATCCAAAAGCAAAAAGATTATAATTACTTTTAAGATATATCTAAACCCTTTGTCACATTAAAATAATAAGATATATATATATATATATATATATATATATATATAAGCTATAAATTAAGATCCATTTTACTATATAATTTAAAATAATTTTTCTGTAACCATATTTAATTTTCATGAATAAGCACATAAACACTTAATAGTTATTGTAAATTATTAATTAAAACATTATGGTTTAGTGAAATTACATAAAAATATAATATAATTAACAATAACAATAATTAATAACAAGAATTATTAATTATTAGTAATTAAAATTAAGTTAGATTTATCTTAACTTTTGATCTATCAATCTCTTAATTGGTAAACCTTTCTTTAAATTTTACACACAAAAAAATAATATACCCTGTAGCTCTCGATAAATATAAAATTAAATTAATATAAATTAATTTAAAAATATTTGTAAAAAAAAACATTAACTTTTTAACGATTAAGACATCTAAAATATAGATATTTATTTTCTTACATTTCCCTATTAAATTTTATGTTTTTAAATTGGTTATTGAAAGTGGTCAATAATAAAAAAAAAAAAAAAAAAACAATTTAATTGCTTATAATTTATGTAATTACTAAATTATTAAATATACCAAGAAAATAAGAGATTAAATGTTTTAACGCTGATTGTCAACTGAGAACCGCGACTTTGTAAATAAAATCAATTGTATCACATGGAACCTGATACGCCAATGCGACCTATTATATTCACGGGCACTTCTTTTCAACGTGCCACATCTAATGATCTTTAATTATTAAGAGAATATATGAGAGTTATAAAAAGTCAAAGCAACACTATCAAAATGAGAGTACCTTCCTTTAAATGCGAAATAAAACATCTATAAACAAAAGGAAGTGAGACTAAGAAGAGATGGACATATATCTACCTTGATGGTAGCTTTAGTGAGTGAGACTTTAACATACTTTAACCCGGACATAGGGATCACAAAGATATGGGGATCTTACAGGCACTTAACAACTTATACACAAACACTCGAGCACTTATTCTCGGACTAGGACTAGAAGCTACACTTCTTTAATGCATGCTAGTTGAGCATACAAGTCCTCCTCAAGTTGAAGTTAAATACCATTTAGAATCAAGATGATTCATACTTGTCATCAATCTTGTTGAGCATGACTTTTCCTATGAGGGACTTCATATGTTGGAATATATCTAACATTTATTTATATTAATTTTGGTGGTCACAAGTGTGCCTTGAGCTTGTTGAGCATGACTTTTCTTATGAGAGACTTCATATGTTGGAATAGATCTAACATCTACTTATATTGATTTTGGTGGTCACAAGTGTGCCTTGAGTTAGGGACCCAATCCCCAACTACTACAATCACCACAGAGTTCAACTATCAAGCCTCCTCACCAACAACCTCATCGTATGATGCATGTAATTCTTTCTAAATTGCATATGAGGTTTTCTCATGGTAAATTCAAATCATTGTATTAGCTCACATGCATGCTAAAGAGCCATTGGGAAATTTGCAACACCCACTACCTCTCCTACTCTTAGCTCGTTAGTCAGTCATTACTGTTGCACTTGGGAGGGAGAGAAGCACATGGATAAATTGGAAAACCCTAGAACTAGAGAGGTAAAGAAGAGCTAGAAGAAGTGAATGGAAGGTCGAAAAATATTGAATAACCACTACCATGCAAGTGGAAATCCAACTATGCCACTCACCAAATGGTTGGTAGGATAAAAAAAATTGTAAAAGAAATCTATAAAAAGAAGTTGAGGATGAGCAATAAAACAAGTAAGGAAAAATGATGTTGTTGGAGGGAGGATGCCATTAAGACTATAAAAAAAAACCAAAAATTAGCCTCTCTGATTCAAAGGCACCATCATAAATGTAATTCATTGCATATAGGAATTTAATTTTATTGAATTATTAAATTCTTACCATTTCCATTTATATAGGTATAACAACAATTCTTTATTTTTATTTTTTTATTGTGGAAAAAAAACATAGATTTATTGTTGTAGTGACATGCTAAATTTAATAATAATAATAATAGAACATATTGTTCTAAAAATTTTAAAAAGAAAAAGGAAAAAAAATGGATTCAATTTTGTTATATTGCAATTACATTAAAATAAATTTAAATAAAAAGGATTCATATTAGTAACCATCATGTTTTAGATAAACAGTGATCATTTCAAGATAATACAAAGTTCACTTCAAAAAACTATTAACAATATAAGTGATATAAATCTACACTCAAGAATATAAATAATAAATTAACATAATAATTCATATTCAAGTGATATAAATCACACTCAAGAATATAAATAATAGTATAGGGGGTTTAGATAAACAATGACCATTTCAAGATAATACAAAGTTCACTTCAAAAAACTATTAACAATATAAGTGATATAAATCTACACTCAAGAATATAAATAATAAATTAACATAATAATTCATATTCATAAATATTATAGTTCAAAACTTCTTGCTTAATTTTTATTTAATAAATTAAATCACTGGTAAAGGTAGATAGGCATCAATCATAATAAGCATCAAAACACTTGCTTCATTATAGATCTCAAATTGCTAAAATAAAAAACAATCATAAAACTAGCTAAATTATAACTTTATATTATTATTATTATTATATTATTATATATATGTATGAAAAATGTGGAACACAATTATGAACCAACCAGATTTATCTCACCTTTTGATTGTGTATACTATTATGAATATTCTAGAATATTATGTATAAGTTAAATCCCCACCATCCATCTAATAATTGTTGATAATTAAATCAAAATTCTAAAAACCCTATTCTAAAATTGACACACCTATCGGCCTGATTAGATGTATTATGAGAGCTTAAAATAAAATAAAAAATAAGAATATTTCTATATATAGAGAGATGTGAAATTACCTGTGAGATGTAGACTAATTGGTTTGAGTGTGGTTTAATATGCACTGGGTTCATGTTCAAACCTCATGGGGAAGGGTTGAGGATGGAGGTGGGGACTTAAAATATCCCAAGGAACATAGATTCATGGTAATAGAATCCCACTATGAATATATTGTTTTACGAAAAAAATAGAGATATGAAATTTATATAATTATAAATAGTATTCTTAAGAGCAATTCTACTCATTTTATATATAGAGATATGAAATTTATATATTATAAATAATATTATTTATAATTCTACTCATTTCCATTTATATAGGTGAAACAAATAATTATTTATTTATTTCTATAGTATAGAGGAAATTTGAAAATTCACAAATGACTTCCCATCTTTAAAAAAAAAAACACTATTTTAGTTCCATTTTTGAAAACAAAATTTTCATAATAATATTACACACTACAATATAATAATGAAATATTCAAATTAAAAATGTATATTCTCTAAAAGATTATAGGCAATATATTCATACCACCTTTTAATATATATCACCTTTTTAATATATAGGTGGTGGTGGTGAACGTCCACTAAGACTAATGCGGTCTATAAGACCTCAAGAAAAGAAAAAATAATATAACTGTGATTCTTCAAAATCTTATTTGTATGATAAAAAAAAAGGGAATGAAGTGCTCCAAAATCACTATAGTTGGGTTGAGTTAACAAGTCAAGAAGATTGGAAGTGTGGCAGATGTCAGGGAACTGAGATTGGTGTAAGATCTGGGTAGTCTAAAAGGAAGTGTTTTTCATCTTCCACCCTCTTAGTATCACAAATATGACAAATTCTATCGCCCCAAGGAGCCTTGGGAGTAGACCATGGCCTAGTTTCACTTCGAAGTTCATGAGAATTAGTTTTTATCCTAGTGATGTTCATTTTTTTCTTAGTGTTAGTCAACACATAGAGATAATTCCAGTTATCAAGGGTGAGGTTGATCACTTCCTTATAGTATATTAGCTTCCTTTGACCCTTCAACTCCTTATCATCCCACATTTTATCCTTAAAATTGAAGGTAATAGTATGTTTAACACTATCCTTGCTTCCCATGATGATCTTCTCCTTTATCCCCCAATGGTTGAGCCAAGACTAGGCATCCTTATGCCACCCATGCTTGAGGCGAAGGTGCGGGGTTTTGACTAAAGTTAGAAGCATTTTGGGGGAGCATCTTGGATTCCATGTTGTAAAAATTCTTCTTATACATCAGATATCTAAACATAGTTGTGCTTTCAATGGGGGAAAGACCAACTTCGATCAAGAGGATAGGATAGGGAGTGTTTCCCTTGATCTTGAGGTTGTAGGTTACGAATTGCTTTTGAATCATCTCAATCTTTCTCCATGACTCTCTAGATATACTACAACCCCAAACTTCACATCCGTATGAGACAACAGGGGTGACAAGAGTCTAAAAGATGAATCTTTTTTTACTCCAAATACAAAGATCCACTGACTAACAATTGTTTTCAAGCTCATAATAAGCTTTCCAACCTCCAATAATCTTCTTTCAATGCTATAATTCGAGTTGAGATGATAGGGATTGTCAATAACCAAATATTTATAAGAGGAAATCTGCTCTAAGTAATGGTTATCATAGATGAAATTACCATGGGTGATATTTTTGGATTTAATTATCATGACTTTAGTTTTGTCGGTATTAGCTGTCATACCCATCTTGGAGCAGTGGACATGAAGAGTCTTAAGCTGCTTGTCTAGGTCACCATGGCTTTTTGCAAGAAGAATAATATCATCAACATAAATGAGAAGAATAATGATTACACCAGCAAGCTTGGTGCCCTTGCAACCCGCAGTTTCAAAACACTCCTCTAGCTTATCGATGTGAATTCCAAAAAAGGTAGGGGATAGGGGACATCCTTGCTTAACCTTGATATTGCATTTAATATCTTTAGACCAACCTTCATTGGTCTTAAGCTTGGCAACAACAATCTAGTAGAGGCAAATCATAACAATCCTCAACTCAGGAGGAACCATTATCTCTTCAAGTCTTTCCCAAAGCTCATTCTAGGAATGTCGTCGAAAGCTTTTCTAAAGCTCACAAAACAACAAAAGAGATCCACTTTACTATTGCGGCATTCCTCGGCAATGATCTTGAGAATGACAAGATGGTCGACAATCGAGTGATGTCTCCTTTTAACTCTTTTAACATAATTTTCAAACCAAAAACTAATCTTCTTTTCCAAAATAAACTCATATAACTTATCTAAAATATAATAATTATAATAATCCTACCATTAAAAAAACACTTTTTATCCTCATTTAAATATATATATAATTAAATATAACTAATTTCTTATTTTAATATTATACCATCAATTTATAAAAAATATTAAAATAAATATTTTTTTCTAAATATATCCTAATTCTTTTACAAATACCATCACTTATTCTTTTCTTATTAAAAGTGTTTATTTTCAATATTTACAAACCAACAATGTTTATAAATTATCTTTTCAATATGTTTTATTTTTCCCTCGACTTTCGCACGAGCAAAAAACTAAAATTCAATCAAACTTATCATATATTATAAAAAAAAATAAAAAAAATCTATATCAATAACATCGTTGCCATGTAAATATTAAAAAAATTAACATAAATCTATATCAATAACATCGTTGACACTTTCATTTATAATCTTTTTAAATTTTATAAAACAAAAATCATAAAAAAAATCCATTTCAAAAATTATATTTAAATTATTCATTATATTTATTAAAAATTAACCTAATAAAAAAAATCCAATTTATTTTCCCCTCTATAACAATTTTTAATTTTTATAAAACAAATCAATTTAAAAAATTAAAATTAAAATTTACTTATTTAAATAAATTTATTTAGTACAATTAGTTGAAGGGATAAACCTTGCTAGAGAAAAAAAAAGTATGTTAAACAAAATTTCTAGTTAACTAAATAATTTTTGACATTAAAAAAATCCAAATATATTTATATAAATTTAATATGTATTAACTTTTTTTAAATTTTAAAAAAAAAATCATTAAAAAAATTTAATTCACATTTATTTCATTTAAAATATTTTATATTATTATATGTCAAGCCTTATTAACACAACGAGTTGAGAATGAGCCTTTGCTAAAAAAAGAAGAAGAGATATATTAAAAAATCCAGCTCAAATAACTTTAACAAATTAAATAAAATCATATATATTTATATAAAATTAACATTTAATAAAAAAATTCTAATTTAACTAAATTCAATCAACTTATCCTATAATATACCCATAAAAAAAATTAACTAATTTTATATCAAAATATCATTAACAATTTTATTGTATAATTTTTAAAAAATTTTATAAAAATAAACCATAAAAAAATATCAATTCAATTTTATCATTAAGTTATCATATATATCAATAAAATTACCTAATAAAAAATTCTAATAATCTATAAATCTATATATATTATATATATATATATATATATATATATATATATATACACGAAAAAAGCTTGATAGTATTATAGATTATTGATTCCAAATACAAAAATAGTAGGATAGAGACGCAAAATCTTGTAGCTCGATAAACAGTCTATGCAGCAAAAATGTTGGATACAAAACAAAGTTCTAGATACCAACCATAGATAGATTCTGGGGATAGGAGACAAAACCCACAACCGACGATATTTGCAATAACTGAGAAACATGTGCTTTTGGAAAATAATCTGAAAAACAAGTTCATGAAACATACCAGGGCCTGGAGAATGATCACTATGTACCCGAAAGAGAGAATTCTTGCATTTGATGCGTTTCGTTCCCCACTGTTATGTTCATATTCCATTTTCCAATCTGTGTATGGAGCCCTTTCTTTGAAAGTTCATCTGCAAGTATATTCTGGGATCTCTTGACATGTTTAATGGAGAAATCCTTTGTAGATTCCAGAGAGAAGCGATTATGTTCATCCAACTGGACAGATTGTGATTTTTTATGGAGATCTTACCGTTTACATGGTCTATAATGAGTTTTGAGTCTCCATAGATCTGCAAGGAATGAATATTAAGGAAGTTACATAATAGAAGTAGTCTAGATAGAGCCGTAGCTTCTGATTTGTTGTTTGTTCCTTCTCCCCCATTCCAATAGATAACAAAATGTTGATCCTCATGTATACTAATGAAGACTCCACAAGCTCATATTCCATTTTGAGTAGCCCCATCAAATGAGCCCTAGGATAACTCATTTGGAAAGGTAATATTTCCTTTGACTTTTCTTTTTTCTACTGAGGGATGGAGGGTGGAAATGCATTATACTAGAAAACAATAAGTTCAAAAACAGTTTTAAAACTATCATTTCTGTCTTGAAATAAAACCTTATTCCTCCATTTCCAGATTGACCAAAAGACTAAAAGAGGGATAGGTCTCCAAATCGCTTTTTGTTTACTCCACCAAATAAATGCTTCTTTAATAGAGGAATGAGTAATATAGTTGAATCCAAAATAAGTGCCAGATTCTTCCAGGGCTCCTGAGAATGAACACATTTTAAGAAAATGTGTAAATTGTATTCTACTCAAATTGGCAAATTGAGTAGATAGCAGGGCCATACCAGTTCCTCTTTTGCAGATTGTCCTAGGTAAGATTTTTATTGTGAAAAACAAGCCATGAGAATATGATAATCTTATAGGGGCATCCAAATTTCCAAAATGTGTATGGGAAGATGTTATCAGAAAGTGGAAAATGGACCTCTAAAAGAGATAGATATATATCTTTTACATAAACATTCATCTTCCCTCCCTTCCCCTTCCAGATAATACCATCCTCAGCTTCAGATCTGCATATCCCCCTGTTTTTCATTTTCCAAATAATCTGATTCCATTGGAGTGCTAATAAACCATTTAGGCCCAGTGTAGAGGCATTTTTCCAGATGGGAATAGAACCCTGCCATTCATTCATAATCTGTGCCTAGTTAAAAATTCTGTTTTGGTGGAGGAAATGTAATAACTGAGGAGAAAAAGGTATAGCTTCTTTCCCGTCCATAATGGGATCAAGACCAATAATAATGTTGTTCCCTGTCTGAAAGCTCCATTCTAGGTTTTCGAAAAAGAACTGTTGTATCTTATGGAAGTTCCTCCATATGGCAGATCCCCGGTTAGACCCTATCGGTCTTTTCCTGTACCAATAAGTAATATCTCTATTGCCCATGTATTTCATTATGATGGACTTACTCCATATATTGTCCCCTAAAACAGCTCTCCATAAAGATTTACACAGCAAAGCTAGACCAAACTTTCGTAGATCTATGATACCCCATCCCCCCATCTTCTTTGGAAGGGTAAGGTTTGATAGTTTAGTCAGGTGAAATTTCCTTTTTTCCTTGTTACCCCCCCATATAAAATTTGTTGTTAATCTATTCAGATTATGAATAACACTTGCCAGTGTACAAAATAAATGGGCCCAATATACCATTAACTGGGCCAACACAGATTGAGTTAAAACCATCCTCCCGGCCATAGAAAGACATTTATATTCCCATCATGTTATTCTTATAAAGCACCTGTTGAGGATCCACGTCCAGTCAGCATTGTATAACCCAATGGTTTCAGATGATACCCCAGGTATTTCATACCCTCTTTAAGTGGTTTCGCTTGTATATTGTAGAGTTGGACCAGATAATCTGTTATTTCCATATTTACATCCCCATGATGAAAGGAAGATTTTCCGTCATTTATAAGAAGACCTGTAGCTCTTTGAAAATTTCCCAAAATTTTGTGCAGACAGCACCAAGACTGCCGACAGAGCATTGCAAAAATCAAAATGTCATCCACAAATAAGTTATGAGAAAAATAGTTTCCCCTGCTGATTTTTAGTGGGCGACATCTACCCTCCCTAACAGCTCTTTTTATATGAAGGCTTAAAGAGTCCATAACAAGAATGAATAGAAGGGGAGGCAAGGGAACACCCTTAACGAAGTCCTCTGGTAGCAGAGAATAAGGTAGATGGAATACCATTGATAAGGATGGCATAGTTGAAATTTTCCACACAAGACATTATCCAACTAGTACATTTATTATTGAGCCCAATTTTGATAAGAAGGCACCTCAGAAAACCCCAATCGAGATAGTCATAGGCCTTCTTAAGGACTATTTTCAAGATGGCTGCTTCAAATTTTTTTGTGTGCATTGAGTGCAAGCATTCTTGAGTAATAGCAACGACTTCCAATATGTTCCTTCTAATTAAGAAGCCATGTTGTTCCTGGATTAAAAAGCTTGATAGGATGCCTTAGATTCTCCCTGATATGATTTTGGAAATTATTTTGTATATGGTATTGCAAAGAGAAATGGGTCTGAAGTCTGAAAAGGTGAGAGAAACCTTTTCTTTAGGGATTAAGGTAATGAATGTAGAGGAGATAATATGGTTTATTTTGCCCATAATCCTGGATTCCTCTACCATACCCAAAAGGTCATGCTTTATCAGATCGAAGAAATGAATAAAAAATTCTAATGTCTAGTCGTTCGGGCCCAAACTTTTATCTTTTTTAAAAGATTTCATGACCGACAATAGCTCCTCCTCTGTGACATTAGCAAATAACAGATCATTTTTTTCCACGTCGAACATGGATGGAAAGGGTTCGATACCCCAGATGGTATCTTCAATCCTGATGTCCTGGTTCCTTTTGTATGAATTCTGAAAAACATGACTGCTTCTTTTGTAATATCATCCTAAGTCTGCAACAGGTTTCCCTCCTCATCTTTTATCTCCCATATTGAATTTGTTTCTCGTCTTTTGTTTGTATATCTGTGAAAAAATTTTGCGTTCTTGTCACCCTCTTTTAACCAAATTGCTTTGCTTTTCAATCTCCAGGTTGCTTCTTCAATGGCCAGAAGGTTATGCTTACTTCTTTCCAGCTCCCTAATCCGGGCACGCAGATCCAAAGAAATTTTGTTATCAATCAATCTCCCCGTGATCCTGTCAAACTCCCTATTTATATCTAGAAGAGCTAATATGTATTATGCTTCTTTTTGAATTGCCATTCTTTAACACTTTTCCTGAGTGTTACCAGGCGGCACAGTAAGGATTCAGCATGAGAGGATGGGCACGTGGAGAGGACGATAGCCAAGAATCCTGAACAATTTTATTGAACGCATCATCCTCCAACCATATTCTGTTGAACTTGAAGGGAAAACCCTTCCTGTGGCTTTGAACAATCCATTGCAGGGAAATAGGTCTATGATTAGAAATGAAATATGGTAAAATATTTGAGGAGGGTAACCCAAGATGATCCATCAGCCTATCATGGATTAAGAAGCGATCAATTATTTTAGCAAGATATGCATTCTCGGATCTCCCATTATCCCAAATAGGAGCCAACTTTGAAGGACAAATATCCACAAAGTTGTACTGGAGTATAGCCTCCCTAATGATACCTCCCACTGGATCATTTTTCCTACCTCTGCCCCACACTTCATCATTACTCAAAGTACAGTTCAAATCACTTGCAATCAATAAAGAGTCAATTTCCATAATCTCAGAAGACAAGAATCGTTTCCATTATGAAAGACAATCCTTATATGGGGTGTAAACATTCAGAATATGTACAATACCATCCATGCCCCTGAATTTTGCAAGAATCGGGATGCCATCAAAACATCTAAAAGCCCTGGCCGATATCTAGGATGGGTCCCATAGAACAGCTAGGCCCCTGGAAAGACTGATAGCCCCTGTCGCAGCAATATGCCATGTAGGAAACATGCACCTGAAATAGGAAATTGTTTCATGACTGCCATGCATAGTTTCTTGAATAAGGATTATTTTATACGAAGATGAATGAAATAAATTCTTAAGAGCCAAAAATTTTGGGTCCGCTCCAAGACCTCTTATATTCATCAAGAGAATTTTAATCATGAGGTCTTTTCTCCAGGCTTACTTTCTCTAAGAGGCCCACTTACCGCAAGATCTATAATAGGAATATCAATCAGGGATGGATCATGAAGATTATTTCTGGACTTATCCCTCCTGCCATGGAAGTACCTACTACCTCTATTATGCTTCCTTCTAACCGTGATATTTCCCACCGAGTTAGGACTAATAATAGGAGAGGGTGAAGATGAAGGGATTCTCTTCTCAAAAGCATATCAAGATCGCTTCCTTAGTAGGGGAATATACATGCGAATTTAGAGGAGTGGTAGAGACTACCGGAGCTTTACCTTTTAAACCAGTGTTGCTTTTATCCTGAGAGGAACCATGCAAGATTGGAGGAGATATACCTTTTGAAACAGGTCTGTCTTTGATAGGAGATGGAGAAGAAGATGGAATGAAAGTGATGTGCGATGAAGTATTGATGTCAAGATACGGGTGTGGCAATGGAAGAGGAGACCTAATAGCAATCCCTAGGGAAGGTTCTGGAGGATAAGGATGAGAGTGAAAGACCTCCTGTGAACCCAATGGAGGAAATGAAACCAAAGCATTATTAGGAGAATGGCCAAAATTAACTAGAGAATGGGATCGCGGATAGGATGAAGGAGCACCTAGATTCTCTTTTGGGGAAAAAGAGTACTGGTGAGAAATCTTGCATGACAGGCTTATATGCTTTGAAAAGCTTCTAGACAGTACCGGTGAACCTTTATCTGCAATTGAGGCTGATCCTTTTAAGTTATTCCTCTCCCCCCCAGCTTCACAGAACTCATTATCCGATAAGTGGGAGAATGATTTCATATGATATTCCATCCTTTTTGCGTTTCCTCCCGGACGCCGAGGACAGTGCCATTTTAAGTGCCCTGTTTTATGACAGACCGAGCAACGAAAAGGGACACCCCAGTAATCAAGTCTCTGTTGGATATATAACTCACCCTAATTAAGGTCAATGTGCTCAGGAAAACCACCTCTGTATTCTTTCTCAATAAGAATCCATGCAACCCTTTTATCCTTAGCTCCTAGACATTTGGGATCCACAAAAACAAATTTCCCAATAGCATTCCCTATATCAGAAAGCGTCTCCTTTGTCCATAATTCGATAGGGAGGCCTGTAATTTGACCCAAATGAGGTTGTTTTGTGGGGTATTTTGCAATGGATTAAAACCAATATACCATTTGTGGAGGGCTAGAAAACATTTCCCATGGACCCAAGGAAGAGCCCATATAATATCCAAATCCTTCACATTTAAGAGATGGAAGTTGTACCAATCCTTCATGAGCCTAACAATCATGGGGATGTACCTCAGCAGAGAATTCCATTTGGAACCACGCCAAATTCTCATCTGAGCGTCTTCTAATTCAGGAAAATGCCATCGACCAACCAAAGCATAGGAATGAAGACTGGCTATTCTGTCGCAAGAGAGACATTGTCCAGATTAATAGCCAATGGAGGAGGGACAATCTTTGCAAGACGATGGTTTTGCTTATGCCGCGAATGAACATTTCCGCCACCTTTTTGTTCATGTAATGACTAACAAGGTTGAGGAATCAAATGATCAGCCAAAGAGGACTGCCAGTTGATCGGATTGGTAGGTCTACAATGGTTTGCTTCTGCCTCCATGGCAGCTTGCACCATAGCTGACGTGTCAGACTCATCGGATAATATCTCCATAATGCTCGTGGATATTCTAATAATCGACAGATAAGTAGAAGGGAAGGACAAGTAAGCCAAAAGAGCAAAAGATGGGGAGCAAATCAAGAAAATTAATGGGACAAAGCAAACCAGCATGTTCCAGATAAGATGAGGAATGGTTCTGATATACAATACATTCCCATAATAAAAGTCGGACAGGACGAAAGGATCAAAAGATTATTCCCAAATCTTACAACACCTTGTAAACACCTAGGGAATACCAACAACTGACAGATAATAATAATGGTTCTGACATATGAAACATACCCAGAATAAAAGGTTTGATAGGAAGAATGGAATGAAAGATTATTCCCAAATCTTTCAGCACCTAAATACACCTCGGGAATACCAGCTACTAACAAAAAAATAGAAAGGTTGACTTACTTTCCAGAGATAGCGAAGAAATCGGAAGCAGTGACGACGTACTCTAGGAGGAAAATCAATAACTCACGTGTACCATCCCACGTCCATACCCCCCCCGGTTCTCGGAAAAAAGACTCAGCAAAATTCTGTATCCGTCTCCGGAAAAACCAGAGGGACAGAACAGGCAAGATAGTCGATACCGATAGGGTTCTTGAAAAACATGGCAAAACGATACATCAGCAGTAACAATACTTACATTTACACCACCAATGACCTATTCTGAAACTGAAATCTAGGCACGGCTTAGATATGACACATATATTCAGAAACCATGCAATTTTGTTTAGGAGGTCATTAATTCAATTTACACTTTAAATATTTACAATCAATATTCTATAATTTTTTTATGAAAAAAAAATGAGATTGCTCAAATTAGTTAATAATTTCTTTATTAATTTAATAATAAAAAAATAAAATTAAAAAAAACTTATTAGCAATTATCAAGTTATGTGAAAATAAATCATATTTATTTAATTAATTTAGTGGACAATTTAATAATAGAAATTGGAAAACAAATTTATTTATTATTTATAAATATTTAATTTATATTATATAAATGAAATTTTAATATATTTTAAATTATCGGTATTATTTGATTTGAAATTTTTTTTAATAAGAAAATTATTTGTTTAAAAAAGAAAATTCCAATTTTATAAATTATATTATTAAACAAATTTCTACACGATTATTTTATATTAATATTTAAATTTATTTACCTAATACTATAAATTCATGTTTTAGTAATAATTATTTTGGATACTCCTATCTATCTATCACAACATGTACAATAATCTCAAGATATAACACCATGTGTGCTTAATCACCCATCAAGGCTGCATCCAGAACTAGAGTGTCATTTTCTCAGCGTCGCTTATTGTACTTACAATGTCCGCCGAATTATAATGAAATTAGTTCGCAGATCATTTATTGAAATGTTAATTTATTGAAAATGTTAATTGTTAGAATTTAGTTTTTCTATTATATATATTATATATGCTTATTGCCTGATGGTTTTAGATTGGATGTTATTTTGTGTATTTGAATATATATTGGTATTAGATATTTTTTTCGTATAATTAAATATGTAGGTTATTTTTATTACCAAATATTAAGTGGTTTTTAAATATTTGTGTATCTTAGAATTTGTATGTATTATAATGTTGAATTTGATATTTTATTTTGTATTTTGTAAATTTGTATTTATTTGAGCGTTTTGGGAAGTGGGTAATTAATAAACACATTTATGCATTATTATTTTTTAATTAAAAAATGAATTATTTAGAGTTTAGTTGATTTTTTTTTTAATGTTAAGTTTTTTTTTATAATATTAATTGGGGATAACTTTTTTATAAATTTTAAATTTAATTTTATGAATTATATTAAAAATATTATTATTTATGTGTTAGAATTTCAGGCTTCTGTGATCCATTATAGTTATAAAAAGAATAAATTCAGGTGTAATGTTATCTACATATAAAGATTTGTTCGACGCGTTTCGAACCAATACTAGTGTTGGTTTTCATCGTCAGGATAGGTGGTTTCGAAACGCGTCGACAAAGGGTCTCTATTAGTTGTATTTATGCCGAAATTTTTTATAATTAATTATTATTTTATGTTATTTAATTTTACAGTCTGTATAGCGGTTCAAAAGTTAGTCACGGTCAAGTTAGACACTACATTGGTGTATGTGACCCTCTTGTTTGTGGGACAAGGGACTCACCTTGCAGTGATTTGACTACTAAGTTTATGACAACATGCATACTTTACTTTTATAGTTTTGAATCTGTGACCTCTTATAAAAAACATCCCATACTCTTAACATTAAACTCACTTTTTAAAATATTTATATTCAATATATTTTAAGAATTTTATTATTTTAATATATATAGTTTTCCAATAAAATGTAAATATTATTTAATTTTAAATTTATTTATAAAATCAAAAATACATAAAAAAATATTATAAAAATAATATTAATAATAAAAACCATAACTATTCAAACTTCTGTGTTCATTCCCACACCACACATTTTTAAACGTATCTAATTGATATTAATTAACTCCCATCTCAAAACATTGGATACAAATTAATTTTTTAATTTTTTTATATTTTTTATATGTCAATTTGTTTGTTCGTTCTTCATTAGAGTTATGCTTCTAGACAACTTCTGTGTTCATTCCCACACCACACATTTTTAAACGTATCTAATTGATATTAATTAACTCCCATCTCAAAACATTGGATACAAATTAATTTTTTAATTTTTTTATATTTTTTATATGTCAATTTGTTTGTTTGTTCCACATTAGAGTTATGCTTATAGAAGATGAAGAGAGGCTCGACCTCGTTAACGATTTGATACAAATTTATTTATTTATTTTTTATATTTTTGTATATGGGAATTTGTTTGTACGTTCCTCATTAGAGTTATGCTTTTGATAGACGATTTCTCATATATGAATTGATTTAGTTAGTATGTTTGGTTGGGATTTTTTGTTTTATTTTTTAAAATTGAAGATATTAATTTTTTTTTCAATATATTATTTTTTTAAATCGAAGATACTATCATTTTTTTAATATATTTAAATTCAGATCTTATTATGTCTAATGTAAGGGCATTGAGGAGATTTGAACTCGTGACCTCCCAATTGTAAAGGTACTTAACAATGAAAACTCAACCAATTGAGCTATCCCTTAGGGCTATTTTTCATTAAAAAAAAATTGTAAGCTTGGTAGGACCTTTCTTTTCATTATCTTTCAAAAAACAGGCAGGTTACATCCAGAAACTATGTGGTTAGGTGGCCTCAACCTACCAAAAGGGAAACCAGATTTGGTGACCACCTAACAACATGATAAGCCATCCAAAATAAAAATAATATGAGTCTGTCAATCCAAGCTAAATAAACATGCATGTCCTTAAGCTTCCTAGATTCTAGATAAACATAAGCATATAAAATATGGGACTATTACATACAAAAACTAAACATGAAACATCCAACTATTCATCATTAGCTGAATCAATAGGAGCAGGATCCTTCACACTTGAGCCTTGAAGCTCAAAGTGCGGGATACACGGGATATGTTGTTCAATGTGACTAAGGTGGCCAGTCTGCCTTTGTAGCTTAAATTAAATCTGTTGGAGATCCTTGGTGTAATATGGGAGCCTTTGAGAAGACGAGGTCGAACCAAAAGGAATATGAGCCAAAGCTTTCACCAAGAGATTCTTCATCATCCAATACAGATGGATAGTTTGCTTATACTGAGAAGTTCTTCCCTGAGAGTGTCCAAGGTCAGGCACCAGAGATTGTCAATCTTCCATATTGCTAGCCATAAGGCCAACTTGTTGGTTAGGCTCGACTTCCCAAGTTTCTATCAACTGACGGACTTGGGTTGAACTACCCTCATGGTACACGAAAGTAACTTTGTTGATTATATGGGAGACAGATTTGTGGCCATGAGGTTTACCCTCATATTAATTAAGGAGACGCGACTCAGGTGCGCTTTGAGATTTCTTGCCTTGACCACGAGAGCCTCGGGCGGCCTTGCCCTTCCCTACAGCGGCATGGCCCATGGTTCGACGATTGCAGAACTAAATGGTGACTGAAGACTTAGACCCTATTAGCCAACCCTAGGATGGGTTGCACTAGACTAGGGGACCTACCACATTAACCATATGTAAGAAGTTCATCTTAAGCATAACCCAATGCTGCCCTCTGATGCAGACCTTGACCCAAAAATATAAAGATTTTCGGAACTAGAAAACAAGGGTCCCTCTCTATCTAACGCAATTGGGGCCATGAGAATAAGTCGAGTCATTCTCATACTGAAAACCATAAGCCTTAGAACCTACTCTATCAGCATTCCAAAGGAAACCAACACCACGACGTCCGGGGGAAGGCCAAGAGGCTAGCTGGGAACAAGGCAAAGGCCCTGCCCACCAAATGCCCATACGCAACTGGAGAATTCCAAAATAAATAGACACGGGAGTAAAGCAAACAGAGAAACCCACATACCATTCTTCAATTCCCAGATATGATTTCCAGTGGACCATCTTCCAAACCATCCAATGTAAAGTAGTTCCATTCTTCTCAGAGATCATCCAAACTAGGGAATTAACCATGGCTGCAGATAGACAAAGATTAGGACCGAAAACATACTCGTGAGATTTGTTCTGAGGTGATTGTGGATGAGATGACACCAGGTGAAGGACCACGAAGTGCACCTCCCCCAAGTGGCGGAGCTGCTCAGACCAAGGAAGAATCGAATAGGGATTACCAATAGAATATTTACCAAAGTTACCAACATGAAAACCCAAAAAAATTCCCCTCAAGGTTATTGTTGTCATCTTTTTGAATGTCATTAAGTAGAGGCATGCGAGAAGCCACCACTCCATGTGCCTCGCGGACGTGGAGGGTGGCGGAGTACCTTGTCTCAATCATCATATTAATTTGCTGGCAGGGCGAGGCCTACACTATCCTGCTCACTTCCTGATCGGGGATATGTTTCATTGTTATTATTTAATGAAAAGTTGTGATTAAATTTATTAAGTTACCTACATTTTATAAATAAGGATTTGTGATTACTTGCCTTATTTAAAAAAGTTTTTTTTTTACTCATGTAAGTGTCTTCCAACTCTAAAATTGATTTTTTTCCAAATCTGTTCCAAGATTTATCTTCTTTCCTGCATTGGTGTTTTAAGTCTATCCACATTCATAAGTAATTTAACTTATATAACTAGACTAATTATATTAATTGTTTAATTGATTTTTAACATACTATGGGGCCATCTCAATAGTTTTCATTAGAACTAAGTTTCTTTTGAATTTAAGAAGATTAAAAATATTTTTTATTTAACTGATAATGCTCATTTGATATTTCTAAGGAAAGGAGACCTCATTCATACTACAAGAACTATAATGGATGTTATTGGCTATCACGCACTTTTACTCAAGCAAGAAAGCAATATATTGGGAGGGTTCTAGACTTTAGTTTAATTTTGTGATTTCTTTCATTGAGGCTCTTTATGAGAGTTGATCAAGCTCACAATGACATTTATAAGAGGAGAGAAAGCCCACAACAAACCAAAAGGTGGTGGATCAAGGATTTTCATTTGAAAAAATTCCACATTGCCCTTATTCATTGTCCTTATTGTTGTGTTGATCTAGGGTATTCATGATCGTTGCAGTTTGGGGGGTACATTAATCTCATTTTTATGGAATTTAATGGTCATTGAAAAGAGTGAAGTTTTATTGTTTTTTATGGTTTCTTTGTGAATTTTGAGTACCTTATGAAATTTATGAGCTTCATGATAGTCCATTGATGAGGTGAATTCCACACAAAGAATAACAACATTGCTACTACCAATTGAAAGTTTGGGTTATCTATTAGACAATCATTACCGCCCAAAGAAATTTACCAAAGTAGGGAATCTAGAGACAAAACCCAAACTTATAGAGTTTGGTTGCGTCCAATCCAATGCACTAGAAACCATTCACTACTAATAATGGGAATGGAACACTAACTATCCATAGTTTGAGGACACTAGAACCTAGAGCTCCAAAATAACAATCACAAAAATCACCAGGAGGTAACTAGAATTTTATAATAACTAAGAAATTGAACACCAAGCATATTTTATATTGCAAAAGAAGAGATATAACCATGCACCAAATTTCCACCCAGACTTTATTCACCAAACAAAGGCTCCAATACACAAACCAAAGGTAAACAAAAGTGCATACCAAGAAGAATTTCTTGCTTAGAGTAGTCCTCCACCACGCAATGATGTCACTTAAGCCATCTACACAAGACTTCATTATTCCACCCTTTCCATGATAAATACACGTAATGTTTCAATGTTCTAGTCGAGAATTAATTCGTGCATGTGTAAAGTTGGGGGTAGATCCTTTCATATTTTGTTCCCTCATATATAACATAATAACAATGTTGGAATGACATGTTGTTTGATAAGAATGTAATGTGTATTCATAACTACTAGCATACCAGTCACATTAAGACGTGGTTTGGCATGGTTTGGTAAATCTTGTCCCCATTTTTCTAAAGACCACCAATGTTGAGCTTGGTTTTTGCTTCATTAGCTAGTGATTTATCCCGATGGTTTTATTCTCTTAGAACATGGAAGAAAAGGACCTTTTGAAGTCTACAACCTCCTTTTGGAATGATGTTATTATGGATGCTAACTTACTATTGGTATGAGTTACTTTTAGGCCATTAATTTGACTATTATATTTGAATTGTCAATAGCAATCAATGTCTCTGTTATGACTTCATTTATTAAAAGAAGACCTTGGAGAAGGTTGTACGCGTCAACTCGATTATTTATGGAATTCCCTATATCCCAGGTAATTCTTGTTTCCAGATGTATCTCAAGATCAAGAATAATCCCTACTACCCTTGCCACCCCCTGGTTTCTTTTTTATGCTGCGTCAAGGAAGAGAAAATAAGATTTTTAATGAGTGTGCAAGTTCTAAATTCTTGCTCACTCAACCTTAGTTGCCATGATAATAATTAAACAAGCGCATGGGTGTTTGGTTTTGAATTATGAGATGAGTGAAAATTGTGAAATCCAATCTCTATCATGATGATCCACCCATGGGAGATGAGATCTTGATTCTCATTGCTCCTTAAGTTTATGTATTCCACAGGAAGTCCTTTTTACTCTACCGCTACTTATTTAGGACTAACTAATTCTTAATGGAAGATAACATTATCGTTTGGCAAACAATTTTTCCAACATATGAATTCAAGAAGAATAGTCCACACTCCTTCCAATTTTTTTTTTTTTTTAAAGACCTTTGTAGCATTCGTTCAACTTAGAGAAATGTCATTTTAGTTTTAGGCAATAATGAATGCTTAGAGTACTTGTTATATTGAGACCCCTATTGTTTTGTTGAAGTTGTATGTGCCTTCTTTTGTCTAAGTTACATAAGTGTTCTAAATTTGATACTAATAATATGTTATAATATGTATACATGATGTATGATATTCCACGAGCATTAATGTAAGAGTACACCTTATTGTACACATATACAAACTATATGAAAAAACATAGAGATCAAATAATTGTGCTAATAGGCACTCTTTAGCCCAATATGGTAGAGATGTTGTAATGTAATGCTTAACATTTTGACAAGTCAAATTACATAATAAAATAAAATAAATAAAAAGATTAATGTAATGTAGTGTAAACTTTTTAACTTAGTCAAAATAAAATAACAAAATAAAAATAAACCTATAAAAATAAAGTAATAATAAAAATAAAAATGACATGTGATATTTACCAATGGTATCGATCCATGGTATTCATGTGGAATATAGCCTATTTAAAGGGGGAATTAAACCAACATAGATCCATATTAACTTTGGATCTACCAAGCTCTCAGAGGGTCAAATCTCTTGAGATGCAAACCTCTTTAGAGTGAAAATAGATTTGATCCCTCTCAGCCCTTGATAGATCCATAGTTAAGATGGATCTGTGTTGGTCAAACATAAATGCAAGTTCTATATTGTATGACAAGTTTCCTATTGACTCCTTATCCTTCTATAGATGAGTGGTTTATGATAAGTGGACAAAATGCCTTAAACTTAATTAAACCCACATTATTCAAAATGCATCATTTTCTTGAATATATATATATATATATATATATTATATATATATATAATTTATTATATATATATTATAATATATATATATATATATATATATATATATATATATATATATTATATATATACAGATAGTATTGTTAATATATTATATATATATATATATATATATATATATATATATATATATACATATATATACATATATATACATATATATATATATATATATATATATTATATATTACATAACTATATCATATATATATATATATATATGGAATTGTAGTCGAATCCATTGACGGAGTAAGAAATTGGGTTTATCTAACCACCACCACTCGTTCATGCTGGTTGCCGATATGCACAATGTTGTATGAGTGTGGAAATTTTGGATATATTTGGGGTTTTGTTTTTGACTTTGTGGTTTACTTGGTTATTTGAAGTTGTTGTGTGCATAGTGCTTCAATCTTCATGGAAGATTAGGAGTTTGCGTTGTTTATTTGAGGTTTCAGATTTGGTTTTTACTACCCTAGTTTGCGATTTACTTGGTTGATCTATTCTCTTAGCTAGTTCTGTTAGGTTCATTGTTTGCACAATGGGTAGTCTTTCCTACCTTGGTGTGGATGGTCATGGCTCTCTACCTAGTGGCAGATTTATAAAAAATTTATAAAAAATTTATAAAAAAGGCATATTCGATTTCTTCTATTGATTTTGGGTTTGTTATGTCTGTGAATAAGAACGTTAATACTCTTAAGGAAAGAGGGTTGATTGGTAAGTTCACTAGACTTTGGCCCAATTATATATAACAATTGGGTGGATAATGAGCCCATTGGTACTTCATATTGTGGAAACGATTATTTTACTTTTTCTTTTTTTAAGCAAAGAGCATAGGGACCTAATCTATAGATCTAGGTCCTTTTCATGAGCTCTACGGGAATGTTTCTCACCCATTCAACTCTGGATTTTAATCCTACAATATAAATTTCTTCTACCCTTGTTTGGATTATATTGTTGTATCCTCCCCTTCTTTCTACGACAATGGTATTTTCAAAGTCACAAGTGACAAATTGGGTTGCTATATTACTAGTTCTCAAGGCAAGGATAATTACTTCTCTCGTGCCAGAATTTGTGTTGAAATGGATTTTACATAAAGAGTCCTTGAGGTGATTCAGCTTCACTTCAAGGGCTGGTCTTTTCTTCAGGCTTTGGATTATGAGTAGATTCCTTTTAAGTACAAATTTTCCCACGAGTTCAATCTCCTTATATCCATCCATCATCTTCTCAAAGTAATGATATGTAAGGAACATTCAATTCAGTTTCTCGAAAGCATAAGAATCATCCATCTAAAAGGCCTCATTCCTACATGCCTAAATCTCATTAGCATAATCCCTAAATGTTAAAGAAGATTAGCTAGATCCATATCAAGTGTCTTTAGAGAACATCAATACACCCGTTGAGAAAGAGACTACTCCTAAGGATATTGAAAACCCTTATTAGTAAAAGAAGAAGAGATCAGTTTAGAGGAAGAGAAGGAGGTCAATCTCTCCTCTTCTTCTCTTTCCTATTAAAATGTTCCAAAAATCAATCAACAATCTTCTCCTCCATTAACAAAAAATAGAAAATCAAAGGAAAAAATCTTTAAAATCATATGTCTATCATTCATTAGCATCATATGGTTCAAGTGGGGTCAATTTCAATTAAATCTTAGAAATATTTTATTTTTGTTCTATCTTTTGCACTACAAACAATTTGTAAAAATCTACTCTTATTCTCCAGAAGTGATATGCTCAAGTCCAATAAAATTTAGTATTAGATCTGCCTTTTTATTTTATTGAGATAAAAAATAATTTTTCAAAAAAAAATTGTAATATTAATTGCCATGTACTTTTTATATTTGAAAATATCTTTATTTTATTAAAAAAAAAATCACCCATCTTATTCCATATTTAAATATGGTTATTTACATCTTATCCCATATTTAAATATGGTTATTTAAGTATGGTTTAAGAGACAAAGTTGTTATGAATATGACCCATTGAAATGGTTTAAACTAAGCTTTCATATGCCATGGAATCAAATATATTTTGATTATGAAAGCAAATCACTCGTATGTAGACACTTTTGTAACAATGTCAAGACTTTCATGAGATGACTCAATGTGGAACGTTAAGTACAATAAAGGAAAAACAAAACACGTTAAGTCCAGTTTGTGGAGCTGGATACCTACAAGGAAATGTCAAAGGTGTACATTTAAGTTTATAAAGTTTAAATAGCAATTAGCAATTTGCACCTCTAAAAATATGGTCAACTTGTTAATTTTTTTTTAATTATTTAGAATATGAGCAATACTATTAAGCCTTATTAAAGTGGATTAGAGAACCTTTGTGGTCAACTTGTTAAATTTTTTTTTTTAATTATTTAGAATATGGTCAATACTATTAAACCTTATTAAAGTGGATTAGAGAACCTTTGTTTGTTGTGAGGTTGTTTGGAGCAGTTTTCTCTTATTGTTATTTCAACAAAACAGTTTAGTGTGCGAGTGGCAGAGGCATTTTAAAAAAATTTAAAATAAAATAAA
>APFE031106957.1:0-17089 GCA_000404065.3 Pinus taeda | reverse complement strand
CCTCCCTTTATACTGTTGTGCATTTCTACTTGTATAATGTTGTTGATGATGAATGTGTATGGGTTTTCATCTATATAAAGGACAAATATAATACTTGGTAATGAAAATAAAACTAAGTATGAATGTTGGGCGTATTCCATGAACATAAGCATTGGTGAAAAGAAATTGTTCAGTGGTGCTACAGCTCGCTATTTCATTCCCAAAGGCCTAGGAATCCCTTGACCCATTTTGGCAAGATACATGGTAAAGCTAGAGGGAGAAGTCTCAGTTTAGGGCCTAGTGATTTGGGTTTGGACTGCAGAAAAGCCCGAGAGACAAGGAGATGGAAAATTCCTCAAGGATAGTGATGGATTGCGGATGGCATTCCAAGTTTTGTTTAGTTGTGATCGAAGAACCATTTTTTATGTGATCGCGATTTGGTGAGGGTGGAGGTGGTTTATGTTATCTGGTATCCTAGACCTGCAGGCTGCATTGATACCAAGTGTTTGACTGAATGTCTCCAGAGGGTTCTGTTGATGTTGTTGGATGAGTGTGTGTGATGTTTTGTTGATTCCACTTCCATACAGTGACATAAGAGGTGAAATTTGAATGTAGTAGCATCTCGCCTCATGTTTAACCCAATCAGAATGGTTACTTTGGGTACACCTGGGAGGAGGTTTTACACATTCGTATCAAATCATGGTTACGCTCTCTTTGGGTCATATCTAGGGCTATAGATATGGGTGAATGTGTTGTTCATGCATGCATGTGAGTTGTGAGTGGGGCTCTTACACTTGTGTTCCATGTTTTTTTTGCACTGCATCATATTGATCATGGTAGCAGTGAGGTTATCATGAGGAACTTGATGTTGGTTTATGGAATGCATTTTCATGGGTTTATGATAAGTTATACAAATATAGGAAACTTAATTACATCCTTGTATGTTGGGTTGAATTCTTGGTTATTTAATTACATGCATTAGTCTTGTAGGTTGATTACAAGAATTGATTTCTTATGCTCACCTACATTTGGTTATGCGTATGTGTAGTTGATTAGGGATTCCCTATGCAGGTGGATAATTGCATGAGGTGATGTGTATATGATGAGCCTCATAATTGGGTAATTATATGGGCATTAATTCACCTCCTAGCCTAGTCAAACCAACTATTCTCACAACTTATTTCATATTTTTGATTATATTTTGTTTATGAGATGACTTAGAGTTGCATATTTTTCTTTGTGGTCTAATGTGCATTTAATGCAAGATTAAAGGATAAAATAAAGGAATTTTGGAAAATACCTTGGTCAAAAATCGAACGGTACAAGGGAGGGGAATTATAGGAGGTAAATCCTCCTCATTTACCACTCCTCCATTTGAATATTCCTCCGTCAGCTCAGAGTGCAAACAGCCAAATCATGAAGACAAGAAGGCAATCGGGCAAGTGAAAGACAAAGCACCAGTTTATCTTGAGTTTGGGAGCTAAGCCCCCCTAATATTAAGGAATTCGTTGGAGACTTCAGGTGTATAAGTAGAGAGGACTAGGACCTCAGTAGGATTCATATTTTTTATTGTAAAACTCTACTATATTTTTGAGTTGGAATATTTCTGATAGTTTTTGGTGTAATCCATTGTTTTGATAATAAGAATGAGTTTTGTTTTGAGCCAGTACTAAGTTAGCTTAGAGGGCTGAAGCTCTTGGGTTAGGGCCCAACCCTAGCGGCCAAGGCTCCTCTTTATTGTACATGTATTTTAGCATAGATTCATAATTTGATCGTTCATTTACTTAAGTCATTGCATTTCCATTACAGAAGTATAGATTAGATTGTTTGTATGTTAGTTTGATTCCATTTGTCTCTTCTTTTAGTTAGAATGTTAGCAACTAGAAAAATGATCACCACAAGGTTTTCAGCAGGTGCCTTGCCTTCACTTCCTCCCTCTCAAACCATGACTTCAGGAAGAGACCCTTCAGTAGCCCCAAAAACAGATATTTTTGGTTCCTGCATGAGCTTTGGAGTTTGTTGTCTTGATTTAGTATTTCATTCATTTCATTGTCATCTTTTTCCATTACTCAATTTTTGCAATAAGATCTCATGTTCTCATTTCCTTCAGCACTTTCTTCATGTATAATATGGGCAATTGATTCATGTTTTTTTAGTTTATGAAGATGCATATTGTTGCATAGTTTTTGGAAGACACACATGTTTTAAGCACTGTAGGTACTTTAGGAGGAGGTCTAGACCTCATCACCAGCATCCATATTCCACCTCATCAACTGTAACCATCCCTTGTTCCACCATCACCCTCACTAGTTTTCTTGTCCTTTTCCATTGAAATCCCCCTAAAGACATTGAGTGAATCTAGCCATCTCTTCTCTTGGATATCGACTCCTAAGTCTTCCTAGACCTTCTAAGACCTCATCCCACTCTTCACATACCTTTTTCTAGCTTCCCAACGCCTGCAACATCCCATAATTAGCTCTTGGTTGTATCCTGTAGGTTTCTTGTAATTCATATAGGATCATCATGTAGGTTTCTAGTACATCCTATATGTTTTCCTGAAACAGCCTGTTTTGAGGTTGAATTGATGGGGAAGCTCTAGGAAGTCACAAAAAGCCTCCTAGGACCCTTCCACCCCATCCAATCAATCCATAGGCCTTTTATCTATCTTCAACCACCAAAAAATCAGAAAAAAAAAGAAAGAAAGTGAAAACATATTTATTTTAGTTTTCTTGTTCACACATTAGTATGCTTTGATGATCTTTACTTTTATAACTTAGATAGCAGCATTAGTTTAGTGTTTATTTGGAAATTTTGTTAAGAATAGGTGTTTAAATGGTTAATCAAGATATGGTGTGATTTAGCATTACATGTTGCTTTCCTCATTATTGCAGTAGAGTATCTCTCTTAGAATGTATTTGATCTTCTTCCATTAATAACCAAGATTATTCTGACTCTATGGAGGTCTGGCTTTGAACCCCTAGGGTCTATCTCGAGATGAACAGTGACAAGTAGGAACTTCCCTTTTACTTGTGCATATAGCATTGTCACCTCTAAGTTTGTGCGAACCCTGGGTTGATAAGTAAATCTGATAGCCCAAGAGTGGCAACATCCTTACTGAAATACTGGAGCTTATCACTTTTTGGCGTCATTTCCAGGGAGGTGTCTCAGTAGAATGTGGTTATTGCTTTCTTTTATTCCACTTATTGTCTTGAATTTTCTACCATGAGTTTACTTTTGCAAAACTAATCTAGTAGCTTCCTTCCTTTCAGCTTTCATTATCTGTTTTCCTTCCGATTTTGCAAGTAGAATTTCACTTCATCAACTAGCTTCTTCATTATGTCAGTGATTCTTCATTCAATCAACAATTTCATTTCTGCAAAGTACTTTCCATCTTAAAAAATCCTACAAAAACCAACCCAGAAAAATTTTGTTTCATGCCTCGTAGGAATAGGGATAATTTAGGGAAATTCTTGCCAAATACCCCCACTGCATCCAACAACCAACCTTCTCTCTTCTTCAGTGGTTGTGAACTAGAGGAACCTTTAGGTGAGCAACCTGATATATTTGAAGAACATGCAGGGGAAGAAGAAGAAGAAGAACCCATTCCTATTCAACCAATGGCTTAAAACCAAAATGAAAGAGGGAATAGAGAGAGGGTTGAAAGTGCCTTCCCCATTAGGGAAAGCAACGAGGACATTAAAATGAAGAATATAAGCCGCTCTACCCTACCTCGTTTCCATGGTCTAACCACAGAGGACCCCAACACTTTCCTATTTGAGTTTGTTTTTATATGCTGAACCTATGAATATAGAGATGATGAACAAAAATTAAAACTATTTCCATCTAACCTCAAGGATGCAACATTACATTGGTTCATGGGTTTACCTAGAGATAGCATCACAACTTGGGCTCATATGCAGCATGATTTTAACAACAAATATTCTGACTATTGTAGGTCGAAGGATACTAAAGAAGAAATTTTAGGATGACCATAGTCCACGATCAATCCTTAGAAGACTATGAAGAAAGATTCCAACTCAGTTACAAAAGGGCCAGGTGCACACTTGACACCAAGTCACTAATGTTAGTCCTCCTCATAGGAGTAAGGGAAGATCTTTTGATACCTTACATTTGTTAGAAGGAGGAGATATCTACCAATCACCCTATGAGGATATCAAGACTACCTTTAGAAACCATTCTAGGGCATCCATGAAGAAGGGTAGGGGTAGTCAACATATAGCCAGTACATCATCTTCCAACTCATCCATCAAGGGTGAAATTGGAAATATGCTGGAAGATTTCAAAAGTGAGATGTTGCAAATGCTTGCCTTATAATTATACACCATGAACATTAAAAGGAAGCAAGAGGAAACAGAGAGAGCCTTGGACATATTTTCCCCTAGATGCACCAGGAGGCATACTAGGAATGAATGTCCATTGAATTGTATTGATATTTTCTTAGTTTGTGAAGAAAACCACTCCATAGACAAGTGACCTTCTTTACCTGGACTCGATGCAGGTATATCAATGATCTAATGGGTCACTGAGCAGCTTTGCTACATCAACCAAAGGAGACCTCCTGGGCCTAAAGCATAACAACAGGGCATGCAAGGGTCATCCCATGCATATTACAACCCCAACCAAACCATGGTTATATGATCATGGGGACCCCCTTCTCATCCTTCCTGGTATACCTGCCCTCCTTGGTCCTATGCATCTTAGTATCATTCCCAGCCAGCCATCTAGCCATTTCAACCTTACGCTCCACCACAACCTCAATGGAGTACACCACTCTAGGGGTGGAGGCCCCAATATAACACTGCTCTAGCCCTGTTGCCTTCACCACCTACCCAACCACAACTCCTAGAATTTACCCCACCCAGGCAACTCTAGGATCCTGCCTAGCCAAATCCAAACCTAAACAATAGGCAGGCTCAACAAGCATACAATGGAGAGACATCATATATAACTTATGTTATAGAAATCTAGGAGATCAACCTAGGATATGGGAGAATTCTTCTGAATAACCAACCTCCCCGTCCACATAGGGAAGTTGAGGAAGAAAGAGGTAAAGGAACCTTAAAGTAAATCCACTCTTTCCTTAGAGATTAGCTCAACCAGTTGAACCTACCCCAGAAGAAATTGAACTTTTGGGAGAATTGAAAAATATATGTGTAAATATCCCCCTTCTCCAAGAAATAAAAGATGTTCCCGTTTACAATAAGTTGATTAAGGATAAATGGTTCAAGCATCTAGGAATAAGAAAAAGGGATGCCCCTATCATTAATGTCATTGGGAAGCTATATCACTTAATTTTGGAGTAGGTAAGATGTCTAAAATATTTGGACCGTGGAATCCCTATAGTAGATGTGCACACCAATGGCACCATTTCCCGACACACTCTGATCGATCTTGGGGCTGCCATGTGATGACCAAGCACACCATTCTCAAACTCAACCTCCAAGGGTCATTAAGAAAGATGACAACATTTTTGCAACCAGCAGATCGTTCCATAGTCATCGTTGATGGAATTGTGGAGGATGTGATGGTCTCCATTGACTCCTCAGAGTACCTTGTAGATTTTCTAGTTCTCCCACATGAGGCTAAACTTACTTCTTATCCTCTCATCCTTGGGAGGCCATGGTTAGCCACAACTGATGCTTACATTAGCTGCAGAGCTGGAAATATGACCATCAAGAACGGGCATATGTCGAAAACATTGGTCCTATACCCTCTTTCTCAACCTTCTCTAGATCAGGATTTACCTTTATGGTTGTTGGAAGAGGAAGAAGATGAGGTTTATTCTAGCCAACTTTATGGTTTGGAGGAACCCATAGGAGGATGACAACAAGATGAGGATGACTTAATTAAACACCTGCTCCAAAGTCCAACTCCTGGTTCATTACCATTAGAAGAAGAAGTAAGGGAAACCCTGAACAATCATCTAATTGAGTTATGCTTGCCCAATTCCAACCCACTCCGTGTCAAAACCATAGAATTCAACCCAGAGAAAACCTTGGAAATTAATCTATCTCTTTCTGTTGTTGAAGAGGAAAAGTTATGCAACATGTTGAGAGAAATATAGAAGCATTTGCTTCGAGTTCCAAGGAAATGAAGGGAGTACACCCCTCAGTGTGTACCCACCACCTATACATGAAAGAAGGTTGCAAGCCATTCTGACAACCACAAAGGAGGATGAATCCAACTCTTAAAGATATAGTCAAAGAAGAACTGCAAAAACTACTAGATGCAGGATTCATTTACCCTATCTCTGATAGTGAGTGGGTCTCTAATTTAGTGTTAGTTCCCAAAAAAAATGGTAAGTGGAGGATTTTTTTCGATTATAGGGAGTTGAAAAAAATCACAAAGAAGGATCATTTTCCCCTACCGTTCATCAACCAAGTGTTAGATGGCCTAGCAAGGAAAAAGTTTTTTTCTTTCCTATATGGATTTAGTGGGTACAACCAAATCCAAATCTTCCCAGAAGAGCAATATAAGACCACATTCACTTATCCTTAGGGTACTTTTTCCTATAGTTTCCTTCCCTTTTTCTTATGCAATGCTCCTGCCACTTTCTAGAGAGAATTCTTGAGTATTTTTGCCAAATTAGTGCATGATGAGGTGGAAGTTTACATGGATGATTTTACACCTTAAGGCTGTGATTTCAAAGAACCCTCACTAACCTAGGCAACGTATTGCACAAATGCATTGAAATGAACCTGTCTCTCAGTCTGGAAAAATGTGAATGCTTAATGACTGAAGGGACCATGCTAGGTCATTCAATATCTCAACAAGGACTACAAGTGGACCAGAACAAAATAGCAATCATCCAAAGGGTCCCAGCTCCGTAAAAGTAGAGAGATGTCAAGAGTTTCATTGGGTTAGCTCGGTACTACAAAAGGTTCATAAAGGACTTTAGCAAGTTGGCCTCTCCTTTATTTGGGTTGTTGGCTAAAGATTTTGATTTTATATGGTCAAAAAACTATCAAGAGGCCTTAGACATTCTAAAGGGTAAGTTAACCACTGCACCAATTCTTTGAGCCCCAAACCGGGCCCTCCATTTTCATATTCATGCTGATGCCTCACACAAAGCCGTAGGAGCAGCCATAGGTTAGGTAGAGGAGAAACTGCCCTATGCCATCTATTTTATCAGTAAGAACTTGTTAAAGGATGAGCTAAATTATAGAGTGACCAAAAAGGAACTCTTGGCTGGTATGCATTCAATAGAAAAATTTAGGAATTACATTACATTATATCAAACATTTGTGCATACTAACCATGTTGCAATCAAATATTTAATGAACAAATCAGATGTGAATTCTCGAATTATAATGTGGTTTCTTTTATTATAGTAGTTTGTTCTAACCACTGTTGATAACCCTAGCAAAGAAAACATTGTTTTATACTTTTTTTCTAGGGTGAATATTCTTGCAGGTGAAGAACGAATGATGGATGACCAGTTACTAGATGCGAACTTATTTCCTATTCTAGTTCTCTCTCCATGGTTTTCTGATATAGCAAACTATTTGGTATCAACAAAGTCCCCACCAAACATGCCCTCCAAAGAAAAGAGAAGGATAGTCAGGAAAAGTGCCCCCTCCACCCGGATTGGGGGCAATCGTTTCAAACTTGGCCCAGATCAAGTCTTGAGAAGGTGTGTAAGGGAAGAGGAAGTTTTTGAGATCCTTCTGACCTGTCATGATAGGCCTTATGGAGGTCACTTTGCAGTAAAGAGGACAACATTCAAAGTGTTACAAGCAGGCTATTATTGACCCACTCTTCATCATGATGTGAAAAAGTACACTAGTGAGTTTGATCAGTGCCACAGGATGGGAAAACGTACTCCAAGAGATGAAATGTCCCTACAGCCTTAAGTGACTTTTGAGCCATTTGACAAGTGGGGCATGGACTTCATCCGCCCTATCAACCCTCCTTCAAAGAAAAAAAATACATTATTGTATGCACTAATTATTTGAATAATTGGGCTGAAACCAAGGAAATCAAGGCACCAACAGAAGAGAAGGTGGCTGACCTCCTAAGTGAGAATGTATTCTACAAATTTGTGTACCCTAGAGAGCTAGTCACAGACCAAGGCCGCCAATTTACCTCCAACATGATTGAAGAACTACTCAACCATCACAAAATCAAGCATAAGACCTCCACTCCCTATCTTCCACAAGCTAATGGGAAAGTGGAACTAGAGGGAACTAGAGGGAATCTTAACCAAGGTAGTCAGAAGCAACAAGAAGGATTGGGTAGAGAGACTAGTTGAGGCCATTTGGGCCTATATTACCACATGGAAGACCATCACTATATTTACACGCTATGAGCTAGTCTATGGGAAAAAGGCTTTGTTGTCCACTGAGTTTGAATATAACACATTGAGGATGGAAGACCAACTAGATTTGGATCTCATTCATGCACAGAAAGAAAGATTGTTCCAATTGAATGGCTTGGATGAATTTAGAATGTAGGCCCTCCTACATACATAGATAATTCAGCTTTAGAGGAAGATCTGGCATGATAAACATATTAAGGAGAAGCAATTTCAAGAGGGTGATTCAACATTGTTATATGATTCAAGGTATAAAGGCTTCAAGGGCAAGCTATGGACAAGATGGCTTAGAACATATGTGGTGGAGATATGTCATGATAATGGTTCAGTGCAAATCAAAACTATAGATGAAGGACCCATTCCATTTATTATCAATGAACACCGATTGAAAATGTAAAAGATGACTTTATCAAAGCAAGAGTTAATTGACAATATCAATAAAGAAGTGATGATGGTAGAGAAAGTTCCAGCTCCTCCCTCATCAGGGCACTAAAAGCTCCTCCCTCATCAGGGCACTAAAAAGAAAAGAAAACATAAGGACTCAGGTGAAAACCCCCATGAGGCACCTGAGTCCCATCCTTGGGTTGAAAACCTCAGGAGGTAGCCCATTGATGAAAGAAAGAAAAGAATAAGAAGATCCCAATGTGAAATCCTTCGTTAAGGTAGCTAGGGAAAACATTTAGGGTGAAAACATCTCTAAGGCAGCCTAGGTGTTTTAAAAAAAAAGAAAAAGAGAGAGAAAAATATATACTTGTTAATTGTAGTTGGGCGAGAAAGACATTCAAGGAGAAAGAAGAGGATCCAAAGGGAACCCTGCCTCACACATATCCATCTCCTCCACTCCCTACCATGCATCGCTCCATCATTCCTATCATTTTTCCACTCCATTTCTTCAATTTATGTGAAGATTGTGTTTTCTATAAGATCCCTTGTATTCCTCCAGGATCCCCTCAAAACCTACACGATGATTATGTAGGAATTACAGTGACCAAGAAAGCCTATAGGACGCAATCCGAGGGCACATTCTAGGTTTTATAGGTCCCTAAAATTCATCCTAGACATGATTTAACACCTCATCTCATCCATTATCGCCATCCCTGCACTCACCATTCAAAACAAAAAGAGATCAATTTTTGTGAGTTATGAAAAAAGAAAAAAAAAAGGAAAAATAGAGGAGAGTAAGAGCATTATTTGAATGCCCCTTGCTCCACACATACTCCTACTCCTTCTGTCCATTCATTGCACCATCCTCATAGCCACATCCAGTGACATGATTAAGGAATTCTGAGGGAGAAGCAACTACAAGACATCCTGTAGCAAATCCTGTAGGAGCCTATCCCACAGAATGTAAATCATCAACTAGAGGTCTTCACTAGGATGATCGAGGAGCTCCACAGAAGTAGCAACATGAGATCTACAGTGAAAAGTACCTGCAAAAGCCTAGAAACCATCAGCAAACAAGAAGAGGAGGAAGAAGAATAACCATGCAACAAATAAACAACACAACACCCCTAATCTTCGACAATTGCAGCATGACATTGAAGCCACAGGTAAGTATCTCACTCACTCACTCATGTGCATAATTTAATAAAAATTTGTAAAAGTTACGAGATAGTTGGTTTATAAGTGAAAAGGTCACATGTTAACTTGGCCACCTTTGTTCAGTCATCAAATGCAAAATCGGGTGTCCTCTCACACGTGGCTGCAGTCAACTCAAAGTTAGAGGAGGAGTAGGACAAGAAGTGGTTAACTATAGATGTATGAGATGGGATCTGATCACGAGGAGTGGGTAATGATGAGGTAGTAGTGAGGACAAGCAATCCAAAAATGGCAACGTACCTCTGCTGCCAGCACACCACCTCACCCTGAAACACCATAAGTGGAAGTAAAACATCATTTGCATGCATTCATGCATTTCACCTCCTCGAAAATCCCTCACTTATGTCCCTCTCATAACTCTGGCCACCCATCGGAAGCAAGGTTCCATCGTTCTGCAAGAGAATTTCTATAGCAGCATCCACAGGAGTTCCTACAGGAAGAGTCTATAGGATATAGTCTACAGGGTCAATCTACACGATACACAAAGGTAGTCTACAAGATAGGCAAAGAAGAGTTCAAGAGGGGATATCACGAGAATTATCCATTGCCACCATTCTAAAGAGGTAGGCTATCAAAATCCATCGCCATATACAAGCAAATGAACTAGAAATGCCCTAAAATCTAGTGAATTTAGCTACTGTGGGAGGTGAATTACATACATAGTAAACTCTGTTTTCCTTGTGAATTTAAAATTTTTGTGTCAGCCCTCTCATTTTCTCCTGAAGCCTCACAAGTAAAATGACAAGAGGGTTTAATAGGAGAGAACCCAAAAATATTGTGAAGATACAACAACACCCGCAAGTTCTTGAAATCTTTATAAGACACAATTGGATAGGGTTTCTAAAAAAATTCACACGGTATGATGATGAGGTGGCTCAAGAATTTCCTCATTCCATCACTCCACATAGAAGAATCCATGCCACTATTTTAGGTATAGGGCCCACTATAGATCTCACCCTATAGCTCATAGTAGGGTCACCACACTTTCCCTAGGAGTTCCATGGAGAAAAGAAGACAAAGGAAACAATCAGGTGGCTAAAAGGAAATTCCTTTTAGAAGGTGAAGAACCCAGAGACGAAAAAGATGGAGTAATGGGGGATAGTTTGGCATACCCATGGAGTGAGGTAGGCTACCAACTCATCAAATATATCTCATGTGAGGGTAGACATAGTGTTGTTTATGGCTACCATTTTAGGATTGTTGAATAATTAAGAATTGAGGTAGAAACACCAGTTCACCAAAGAGTCAACATACCCTATTTCTTGATGTAATCACTCATAGACTCGAACAACAAAGTAAATGAAGGGAATACCCAAAAATTGCCTCACCATGGGTTGATGAGGATCCTCATTGATGATTCCCCCCAAAACCTCAGAATCCCTATAACATGGTCAGTCTTCAGAGACTTACGAGCAAAGGATGACATCAAAACCCTCACTTATGATATTAGTCCTGCTGCCAGTGAGCAGGAGGCAAAAAAAGAAGAACGTACAGAGCTAGATAGGGATGAGATGGATGAAGAAGAAATTGATGTAGAGGAACATGATGAAGCAAAAGAAGAAGAGGGAGAAGAGAAGGAGGAGAATGATGGAACAAAGGAGGAAACTAAGGAAGAAATGGATGGAGATGAGGAAGAACAACAAGAGGAAGGAGATAAGAAAAATAGAGAGGAAGAAGGCACTGAAATAGAAAGGAAAGAACACAAAGAGGAGCCACATAGGGTGTCCCAGAGGTTATTGAGAGGGAGGCATAAACTCCGCTCACTTCTCTTAGCACCCCAGTCAAGCAAAAAGCTGAAAGAAGGAGGCAAGCCCCACTATATTTCAAAACAATAAAGAGCACAAGAATCAAACAAGGGAAGCCACAAGTATCAACAAAAATTCCAATTGAGATTGAAGATTACCCTACACCAATTGACAAAATTCCTTCCCTTAAGTCACCAATCACCTATGTAAGGAGGCCTAGTAGCAAACCAAATTCCTTAAATGGTAAGTCCATCTTACAGGATCCATAGCAAAACCTACAAGAAGAAAAAATAGTCCTACTAGATACTCTACAAAAACTACAAGAAGCACAAAATTTGGAAGGTAAGGTAGGGGAGTTGCAAGAAACAAAAGAAGAAGGCCCTAAAACAAAGGAACAAAGCTCCCAACCTAACCTAGACTCCTACTACTGATTTATTGAAGGAGGGAGGGTGATACCTCAAAAATTTGCCTTCCCATTGTTTTTCAAACTTCAGAAGGGGAAGCTTGGAACCCACTGATGGATGCAAATCGCCAAGTCAAAATGGGTGGAAGACATTGGACACATGGAAGAGAAGCTCAAATAAATGGGAAAAGAGCAAAGTGGTTGAAGGGACAGAGATGTAATAATGAGAGATCAACTTGAGAGGGAAAATGCAGGGCTGAGGGGACAACTACGGGAAAGAGAAAACCAACTATCATGTATGGCCAGCCTCTCCTTGGAGTCCATCCAGTGTAGGGTGCTAGCTAAATCCTATGCTTTTACCTCAAATAACAATGGCTACAGTTTCAGATTAAAAGACTAGCACAAAAGGGGAAAATTCCATTTGAGGACTACAGGAAGTTTATTGATCTTTGTGATCAAATTACAGTAAAGGATAGGGCCAACATGATTGAGTTTTATTTGTAGAATAGGGCACTCACAGACACGAATGTTTGGGATCCTAATGCCAAGTTAAGAGATCTACAATTAATGGCTTTGGCATCATGGATGAACCATGAGGAGTCAAGGGTTGCAGAGATGAAAAGAATATTAGCCAAAGAGAAAAATGAACCTCTTTTCATCAGAGCTGAACAATCAAACTCCATGGCCATAATCAACACCCATAATTTGATTGCAAATGATCTTCAGCTAGCACCTAGATATCTTCTTGCCCAGGAGAAAGCAATTTCACATTTTTGGGATATGTTTAGGCTACTAGGAGATGACAATATGCATGGTTTCCTAAGGAGATGGAACACACTTCCACACAACGTGAAGATTAGGGAATATCACTCCCCTCAATGGTTGAGAGAGGCACTTAATAGGACACCTATGTATCAGAAATCGATGCAATGGTTGAAGATCTATTGGATAGGCCTAAAACTCAGTCCACCACTACTCCTAGGGATGCTAGAAGGGAGAAAACAAGAGGAGGAAAAGAGGAAGTGGGAAGAAGTAGAAAAGGAAGCATGCTTCTATGAACAAGAAGAAGAGACCATAGCTTAGGCATGGGATGTTAGAGAGGCTACCAGAGCCATGAAGGACATCGACATTGACTAAGTTGCTCAGAGGATGAGCAACGCTTTCGGTAGGGGCGTGATGATGAGCCTCATCATTGGGTAATTATATGGTCCTTAATTCACCTCCTAGCCTAGTCAAACCAACTATTCTCACAACTTATTGCATAATTTTGATCATATTTTGTTTATGAGATGAGTTAGAGTTGGATATTTTGCTTTGTTGTCTAATGTACATTTAATGTATGATTAAATGATAAAAGCAAGGAATTTTTCCAAATACCTTGGTCAAAACATGTATGGGACAAGGGAGAGGAATTATAGAAGGTAAATCCTCCTCATTTACTACCCCTCCATTTGAATATTCCTCAATCAACTCAAAGTGCAAACAACGAAATCATGAACACCATAAGGCAATCGAGAAGGTGAAAGACAAAGCACTAGTTTATCTTGAGTTTGGGAGCCAAGCCCCCCTAATTTTAAGGAATTCATTGGATACTTCAGATGAATAAGTAGAGAGGCCTAGGACCTCAATAGGATTCCAATTTTTTATTGTAAAACTCTACTCTATTTTCGAGCTGCAAGACTTGTGACAGTTTTTGGTGTAATCCATTGTTTTGATAATAAGAATGAGTTTTGTTTTGAGCCACTAGTGAGTTAGCTCAGAGGGCTAAAGCTCTTGTGTTAGGGCACAACCCTAGCAGCTAAGGCTCCTCTTTATTGTACATGTATGTTAGGATAGATTCATAGTTTGATTGTTCATTTGCTTAAGTAGTTGTGTTTCCATTAGAGAAGTATAGATTAGATTAATTGTATGTCAGTTTGCTTCCATTTGTGCCCTCTTCCAGTTAGCAGGTTAGTAAGAAGAAAAAGGATCACCACAAGGTTGTACGCAGGTGCGTCAATCTCACTTCCTCCCTTGGGGACCATGACTTGAGGAAGAAACCCTTCAGCAGTCCCAGAAACACAGATTTTTAGTTCTTGCATGAGACTTGGAGTTTGTTGTCTTGATTCAAGAGTTGGTTCACCTCATTGTCATCTTTTTCCATTACTCTATTTTTGGTATAAGATCTCACTCATGTTCTCATTTCCCTCAACACTTTCTTCATGCATAATATGGGCAATTGATTCATCCTCTTTTAGCTTATGAAGATGTTTCTTATTGCATAGTTCTTGAAAGACACACATGTTTTAGGCACTGCAAGTACTTTAGGAGGATTTGCATACCTCATCACTAGCATCCATCTTCCACCTCATCAACCTTAACCATCTCTTGTTCCACCATCACCCTCACTAGTTTTTGTCCCTTTTCATTGAAATCCCCCTAGACACATTGAGTGAATCAAGCCATCTCTTCTTTTGGATGTGGACTCCTGAGTGTTCCTAGACATTCTCGCACCTTCTGCCACTCATCACACACGTTTTTCGAGCTTCCCAACACCTCCAACATCTCACAATTAGCTCTCAGACATATCCTATAGGTTTCTTGTAATTCCTACATGATCATCATGTAGGTTTCTAGTACATGTTGTACGTTTTCCTGTAACAACTTGTTTTGAGGCTAAGATGATGGGGAACCTCTAGGAAGTCACAAAACTCATCCCACAACCCTTCCACCCCATCCATTCACTCCATAATCCTTTTAGCCATCCTTAACCATCTTCCATCCACCTGCCACATCCAAAAGAACAATTAAATTGTATGCTTGACTTTACCAAAAAACACAAAAAAAAAGTGAAAACAAATTTAGTTTAGTTTTCTTTCTCACACATTAGTATGGTTTGATGCTTTTTATTTTTCTAACTTAGATAGTATGATTAGGTTAGTGTTGATTTAGCAATTCTTCTTTGCATAATTGTTTAAATGGTTAATTAGGATATGGTGTGACAAAGCATTACATGTTTCTTTCCTCATTACTGCAGTAGAGTAGCTCTTTTAGAATAGATTTTCTCTTCCTCCATTAAAGAATCAAGCTTCTTCTTACTATATAGAGGTTTGGCTTAGCACTCCTTGGATCTCTCGCCGGATGAACAATGACAACAGGAAAGACCTTCACTTTTACTTGTGCATATAGCACTATCACCTTTAAGTTTGTACGAACCCTCGGTTGATAAGTAAAACTGGTAGCCCAAGAGTTGCAGCATCCTTGTTTCAATACAGTCGCTCATCAATATACTCCAGTATTTTCTATTGTCATGCATGAGGTCATAACGTGCACTGTTGATATGACTTTGCGTTGATGATTGGACCTTAGTTAGTATAATGGTTATGCTTTGATGCACTTATTGATATATGTTTATATGTCATTATGGTTATGCTGTACATGCATTTCGCTGATTTGATGATCTTGTAGACACGGTATCCTCCTTGCTTTATGTTAAGGTACATTGATTTATAATGATTTGGTTTACGTGACATAGTATGACATGCAGGAAAGAGATCAGATGGCTAGCAAGGTGGTAGACTACTTAGAATATCCCTATGCGTCAGATGGGCATCGTGGCGTGGGTCACTCTTTTGACTTGGTAGACACATTAAGAAGCCTAAAGGAAGAAATAAGGAGTTGCAAAGCAGACAATGACAAAAGCATGCAAGCACAAGAGAAACAAACAGAGGTGAATGCAATATTACTTTAGAGTTTTTCAGATTTGTAGCGAAAAGGACCTCTCCGAATCAACCATAGACATGAGGACATAACCAGTGGGGCATATTGCAACAGGTCTCATAGTAGACATAGTTCAGATAGATCTGACACTATCAGGGATGCCAAGAAGTTGGACACTCCAAATAGGAGCGGTGACAGACACTGGTATTTCTCTAGTTCTACTTCTCATAGACATCATCATCATCATCGTTATCATCCATCCAGAGGGAATGGTAGGGGATACTTTCCATATGAGTTCAAGAAGGGAAAGCCACCTACCTTTGATGGAGAGATGAAAAAACTATAAGATGTGGAGGCTTGGTCGCTTATCATGAGGAAATTCTTTAGATTGCATTACTTAGAAAACATGATAGAAAGGATAACATTTTTCAGTCTCATACATTCATCTCTGGATTTCCAATTGCATATATAGATGAAATTGAGTTCGATGAGCTTGGATCATTGGATGAGGCCATCTGAAAGTTGAAGTGTTGTTATAAGCATTCGAAGTGCAAAGATGAGCTGAAGCATGACTTGAAGGGAAACGAAAAAGGTAGAGGAAAACAACCACCTAAGAGAGGAAGAACTCAAGATGCAAGGGAGAAAGATAATGCAGTTCCTTAAAAGAGATTTAATACAACTGAGAAGGGACATGGAATGCAGCACGCTAGAAGCGGTGGTAGGGAACCATTACATTGTTGGATATGTGGTAAGGATCATTGTAAGAGGTATTGTGTGTGGTATCATAGTGGTGGTAGACTGCATATCTACAGTGCTCATGAGGCGCATACAATTCGTGATGTCAATCATAGCATTCTAGATTTATGGATCTATGGAGACTAGGCAAGCACATCATGATACATCGATCATTAGGATGGAGGGTAAGCTTTTTGATAAAGTTTTTTCTATTTTGATTAATCTTGGATCTAACTATACTTATATTAATTCCAACTTGGTGGGTATGTGTGGTTTGAGAAAAGAAGTGCATGTAGAATCTTGCTTGGTAATGAAAAATGAAATACCATTAGAAAAAATCACCTTATGAAAGCCCTAATGTCCAATGGCCACTCCATTTTCTAAATTAAGAAGGCCTAGTATGGGGATATGAACCCTAAAACTATAGCTCTCTTCCATAGGCTCTCATTTCACTTCCCTACATCCAAGGAAACATTAACCTTATTTCTGAATTCTTAGTTAAAAAGAATATTAAACCCTTATTTAAACCTCACAAAACACTAAAATACTTATTTGATTATGCCTAGGATATGCCTAGTACTATGACTACAACAA
>APFE031106941.1:296002-307517 GCA_000404065.3 Pinus taeda | reverse complement strand
AAAATATTTTAAATATTTCTTAAAATATATATTTAGAAACCAGGGTTTGAGCGGGAGAACGCTGCACATCCATGGCTGAACTGTAGAGCTGCAGCGCACATGGCATTCCTTAAAGAAAGTTTCTATGATGGACAGAAAACGGTAGCTATGGCCCCGCTATGGAAGGGTTTGGGTTGAAGCTTTCTTCACCTGAGGTCTTCAGGTTCATCATTCGCTGCCGTGGCCAGAAGCATGCAGGCAAGTATATAATTTCCGGTAAACCTCTGCATACCCTGCAAAGCTGGCTCCTTCCATCATGGTTTGAGATGTTGACGTGAGGGCAGCTTCTGCAAGCTTTCAAAAATGTTTTTACTTGGGACAACGTCATCATATTTGGGATACAGTCCAAATATTAATCAATCGGATAACACAGGCTAAGATCCAATAGCAAACTCAGGTGCATGTGAAAGCCAAGCCTTTCTGACAAATCTTTATAAGCATTGGTTTCAAAGCAAAACAGCTATAGACGGCGTTTAGGTTACGTTGGTTACAGTTTTTACGGGGCGCTTTTAACCATGGTAATTCCAAATGACTCGGTTGACCTAGACCCGGCCCCCGAAGATATCCTCGCTGTCTGGGGTAAGGAAATCACGGAGAATAATATCAGTGAAATCGTCGGGCATTCAAACAGTTTCTCTGGTGCGACTTTCCCGGGAGGAATTCAATGGCGTCAGAACTCGATTAAGGGGTTTTTGGAAGAGAGTCTGGAGCACGCGAGCAGCTGCAGAGGAGGAGGATGGTTTCCGGAGGACATAGGTCATCACCACCATTCAAGCCCGCTGACTGACAAGGCTAGGCATGCATCGGTTGGCAAGGCGACCTCTCCTACAAAAAATTTTGTCTCTTCGAGCGGTCTAGAGGATAAAATTAAATATCCCCATTTACATGGAGTATGGAAGTCGGTGGGTGGCGTTCAGGGAGTGGGAAAGGGCTCGGGAGAGCGTATTGCCCAGGAGAAAATAAAAAGAAAGCTTATCTCAAATGAATTATTGCCGGGTCCCTCTGAAAGGGGAAAGGATTCTGCGGGTCTATGCAAATTTTCGCCCTCGGGGGTTTCTCCAAATCCTCCGGGGGTCGAGAATCCAGTGAAAGAAGGTCCTTCAGGTTTAGGAGAGGCGGGTAGTCCTGTGGAAGGCTTGGTTGAAACCTCTCCGGCCATTGAATCCCATCCCTCTAAGAATGTTGGAAAGACCCAAGTGCAGGAGGATGTCGGACTGTCACCTCCCTCTGCGGGAACGATTCCGGAGCCGACAACAGAGAAAGTAGGGGACAAAAGAAAAAAGGCGAAGGTGTGGAAGAGGAAGCGGGTTAAAAAGCTGGTTCTAGGCATGGATGTTCTGATCGAAGACGCATTGGAGGTAGCAGAATGCTCTCTTGTGGGCAGAGCAAGAGGGAGATACATATCTGGAAAATATTTAAGGCAGTGGGCTGAGAGTCAGTGGTTGGAGACCCCAGCTAAATCATTCAGAACTGATACATTGGCAAAAGGATGGTTTTTGGTGAATTTCGATACTAAGGAAGCGATGGAATGGGTGGAGGAGAGGAATTGGGCGTTCGGAAGCAGACCTGTTTTCTTCAAACGGTGGACTCCCCTGTTCGATGCTGCGAAGGAGAAAGCCGAGGAAATTCCTGTTTGGGTCAGGGTACCAAACCTCCCGCCATACCTTTGGGTGGATTCAGTTTTCAAAACAATAGGAAACCACTTGGGTTCCTTTCTGGATGTGGATAGATCTTATCTGCATACCTATGAAAAAGTGGTTGCAAGGATCCTAGTAAGGCTCAATCCGACTGGAGGGCTCGCGGAATCTTTTCCATTGCAATACAAGGAATATGATTATGAGCAACTGTTAGACTATGAACTATTTCCCTTTAGATGTCACTACTACCACGAATACGGGCACTTAGCGAGGGACTGCCCTTTGGGGAAAAGAAGAAGGGGGGCACAGCTGAAGGTGGAGGAGTGGGAGGTTTTGTCGGATTTCCCCAATTCTCAGAAGAAGGAAGAAGTCTCAAAGATGGATCATCAGAAAGAAGATCCCAGCCCCCGGTCGGCCGAAGAAATGCAGCGGAAAGTGGGGAGCCCTGAACATCGAACAGATGACCAGCCAAGTCGGGTTCCCACTGAGGCAGAGTTGGCTGGCCGTTCGGAGAAGCCCGCCCCCGGTTTGCAGTCCTCTTCTTGTATGTTCAATATAAATTCTGCTTCGTGTAATGAAGTTTTTGGTGGAAATACTTCTATGTTGCCGATTTTTGAGGACCCTCCACAAATCATAGAGTCCTTACCAGAGGCCTTCCCGTCCTCAAATCTGAACAGTGAGGTGTCTTCAAAATATAATCTCGGATCGGGTAGTCCCTCTGTCACTCGTCATTATAACTTAAGGTCCCTCCATAAGAACCCTGCCCACAAAATCGATTTGAAAGAAACAGTGGGTGGGCTTAGTCCTGAAACATCTAGGGGTACCTCTAAGAAAGGTAGAGGTAGGAAATCTCTTTTATCAAAGGCACAAGTTAAGGCAAAGTATGATGTGGTTGACGGGAAACAAATGTCGATCCCCGGGGCGCTTAGAGCAGCGAAAGCCCCTGAGATGGTTAACAAATGATCTGTCTATCCTGGAATTGCAGGGGTTTAGCTAGTAAACCCAAAAAACTAGCTCTAAAGGATCTCATTACTCGCCATCACCCGGATGTGGTTTTTCTTCAGGAAACCTTGGGCAAGGGAACCGAAATTGAATCTTCATTGAGATCCCTTTTCCCGGGTTGGTTTTTTTCTGCACTAGATGCTTCTGGTCATTCTAGAGGCCTCGCCATAGGGTTTAAGGACGGGAGATTCAAGATTCAAAACAGTTGGGGCCTGCCTCATGCTTTGGGTATGGAGGTTCTTTCGGCAGAATTTGACCAGCCTCTGTTGTTCATAAATGTATATGGCCCTTGTCAGGGCAGAGTCCCTTTTTGGAATAATTTCTTGTCAAAAGATTTTCTTCTGAATAAGAATTTGATTATTGGGGGTGATTTAAACTTCTCACTGGGGATAGCGGAAACCTGGGGTCCTTCTGCGAGGGAAGATTCATTAACTGATTTTTTTTCAAAGGCTCTCCAGAATGCAAAGCTGATTGATGTCAACATTATTAAGGCAAAGCCGACCTGGCGGAACAGAAGAACGGGAGTAGGTAGAGTTGCAAAGAGATTGGATCGCTATCTCATAAATGAAAAAATGGCGGCTTATATCCCTTTGTTCAGACAATGGGTGGGGGATGGGGGAAACTCGGATCACTTCCCAATTTTTCTTGAATGCTCAAAACCCCCTGCAAAGCCAGCCACTCCCTTCAAATTCAATGCTTCTTGGCTTCAGGAGGAGTCTTATCAACAACTTTTCAAAAACACCTGGAGACATTTGGATTCAAACTCTCAGGTCAGCAAAGGAGGCCATTTTATGGAGAATCTGAAAAGGCTTAAGAGAGCAACCATTGATTGGGCTTCCGAGAGAAGAAGGAAACAAAATGAGGAATTGGTAAAAATCGAGGAGGCTCTCGGCCTTCTTGAAGATCCTGACTCGGACGCCTATGTGTCTCAGGAATCGAAAGAGAAAATTCTGACTTTAGAGAGGAGCAGAGCAAAGATTTTGCTGGATAAAGAAGAGGAGTGGAGATTGAAGAGTAGGGCCACCTGGCTGAAAGCTGGGGATGAAAACACAAAATTTTTTCACAACTACGCTAAAGGCCGGAAAAGTGCAAACACCATCTGGAAGATGAGAGACCACGAAGGGAGGGAAGTGTCCTCTTTTGAAGCGATCTCCTCATTAGGGAAGAATCATTTTCAAGCCCTCTTTACTGCTCCAGGGGGGATCTCTTTGGCCGAAATTATCAGAACGGCTCAAGCGTTTCCTAGATTTGTGGAAGAAGAGGATGCAGATTTACTCTTTAGGGCAGTGGATAAGGAGGAAGTGGAGCGTATTATTAAGGCAATGCCAAGAGATACAAGTCCGGGCCCGGATGGCTGGACTATTGAACTTTTCACCCATTTCTTTGATCTTATCAGTGATGAGCTTACTGAAGTAGTGGAGGAGTCTAGAAAGAAAGGTGAAATATTCAGTTCGTTCAACACTACTTTCATAGCACTTATCCCAAAAACTGAGAATCCGGTTTCCTTTGAAGATTTCAGGCCCATCTCTTTATGTAATACAATCTATAAGATAATTGCGAAGCTTATTGCAGTGCGCCTGAAACCCATTCTATCTGAGTGTATTTCAAATGAGCAGTTTGGGTTCCTGGACGGATGACAGATTCACGAAGCAATTGGAGTAGCACAGGAAACTATTCACAGCATCAGGCAAGCAAAGAAGAAAGGGGCTGTTTTAAAGATCGATCTTTCCAAGGCCTATGATAGGATTGACTGGTCTTATCTAAGGTTATTGTTGACTCATCTAGGTTTTAAAGTGGAGTTTATAAATTGGATTATGGGGTGCATTACAAATGTCAATTTTGTTGTGCTGATTAATGGGGCGGCCTCCCATTTCTTCAAAAGCCAGCAAGGTTTGAGACAAGGTTGTCCTCTTTCTCCCCTTCTCTTTCTCCTGGCAGCAGAGGGACTTAGCAGATTGATCTTAAAAGAAAAACAGTCAGGCTTGCTCACAGGTTTGGAGGTTGCGGTAAATTTGTTCATTTCACATCTTCTATTTGTTGACGATATTTTGTTATTTTTAAATGGGAATCTAACTGAAGTCAAAGTTCTTAAAGATATCATTGACCTGTTTCTGAAAGCTACAGGACTTCAAATAAACCCCAGGAAATCTCTTTTCATTTTGGAGGGTTTCACCAGGCAAGAGGCATATGCAATTACATCCATCTTGCCTTTTGAAACCAGTCAGATGGATATGCCTTTTAAATACCTGGGGTTTTGGTTAAAACCGTCCTCTTACCGTAAACAAGATTGGCACTGGCTGGTGGCAAAAATAGAACAGAGGATATCACACTGGAGTTTCAAGTGGCTCTCTAGAGCTGGCAGACTGACTTTGGTCAATTCAGTTCTTCAAGCCATTCCTGTGTTTTGGGCAGCACTGACTTGGATCCCCAGAGGGATTATTCATAAAATTAAGCAGATCTGTAGCAGATTCTTGTGGTCAGGCTCAAAGGAAAGTTCAGTGCTCCCATGGGTTGCTTGGGATAAAATTGCTAGACCGAAGGAGTGGGGAGGCTGGGGAGTAAAACAGCTGGTGGATTTTTGCCAATCTTTGGCGGCAAAATCAGGTTGGCGAATTGTAGAGGCAGGAAATCTCTGGACCAGGGTTGTCAAAAGGAAGTATATTGATCCAACTCCCCTCGAAGATTGGATCAGAAGCCCAAACAAAAAAGGGAGGAATTGCTCGGTCATCTGGAAGGCAACCTTGGATGCCTTTAAAATCATTGAACGAGGACTAGCATGGAAAGTGGGGAATGGTGAATGTGTGCGGATTGGTAAGGACCCTTGGGTAGGGTGTAATGAGCATTATGCTTTATCTCCTGGGCTGCTTAAGCACCTCGACTCAAAAGGAATTAAGATGCTCCAACAGATTGAAAATCCGGGCTTGTCTTCCATTTGGGGGCAGGGCTGGAAGTCAGCTGAAGATTTGGATTTGGATGTTCTTTGGCGAGATGAATGGAATGTCTTTATTCAGGAACTAAATCGATCGAATGTCAGACTAAAGGACGCCCCAGACTCTCTCGTTTGGGCACATGCAGAAACAGGTCGATACTCCCCAAAGGTTGGCTATGATTTTTTGATGAGCAGAAAGGGGTGGGAGGCTCCGGTTTGGTGGGCAAAGCCACTGTTCAAACTAAAATGCCCCAAAAAAGCCAGAATCTTTTTCTGGTGCGCTCTAAAAAACAAAATTCCCACATGGGATATCCTCCAAGCTCGTTTCCAATTGGGGCCGAGTAGATGTCCGCTTTGCAATGAGGCCTCCGAATCGATCTCACACCTCTTTGTGAGCTGTCCTTTCACTAAGTCAGTTTGGGAGGAAACATTCAAGCTGCTGAAATGTACAGGGAAATGGGAAGGGGAAAATTTATCTGCTGCATGGGAATACTGGTGGGCTCACTATTCGGAGAAAAACATGCGAAACCTTCCGCCGAATGTCTGTTGGGGTATTTGGATATCCCGAAATGGATGTATCTTTAAAGGGAAGGCCACCCCTGTAAATGTCATTGCTGTACAAGCATCAACCATTTTCTCTTGTTTACCCGAACCAGAGGGCCTTTCCTCTTCAATTCAGCGAGCGGATCTCGTTATCAGAGAGGGCATCCCCTATGCCTTTTTTCACGGAGCAACTCAAAACAATGTCACTGGAGCTGGAATTATAATCCACCTTAGCCCCTCGCATTCCTTAAAAGCCTCTGTTGGACTCGGATCGGGTTCAAATAATTTTGCTGAATTATCAGCCTTAAAATTGCTCCTCTGCTGGCTCATACATAGAAACACCCTCACTGTTCAGATTTTTGGAGACTCGGCAAATGTGGTCAATTGGGTTAATGGAAAATTTATGTGCAGGAATTATTTGCTGTTACCTCTGTTGGAAGAAGTCCAGAGTTTAAAGGCACATTTTAATATTTTCTCCATTGCTCATATATATAGGGATAAAAATGAAGAAGCCGACCGATATTCAAAAGCAGGTCTTCAGCAGGTTTTGGGATCTTGGCGGATAACGGAACAAGCTCAGGATCTGATCCATGTGTCGGATGCTCCCCCTTTTGCATAAGTTCTTTTGTCGTTTATCTTCTTCTCTTTGTTCTGAACTGATATGTTATGCTCCTAAGGCAGGAGCGTCTGTATTTTCTTTTTTCTGTTTTGATGATCTTAAATGATATTGGTATTGGGCAGTTTTCCTGTAAAAATGGAGGTCCAGGATACTAAAATCTCAAATCCTTGTGATAGGGCTGTTGCTGGCCGGTGATCAGAAGAGTCAAATTCGTCTTTTGTCAAAAAAGACATGGCAAAAGTGATAACTCTGAAGAGGTAAACTCCTTTGGGACTTGTGAAATCTCAGCTGAATGTAAACACATTCTTTTTTGTAGCTTTTTTATTCCACTATTAATAGAAAAGCGCGGTATTTTTTCCCCGGAAAAAAAAAAAAAAAAAAAATATAAATAAAAAATAATAAACTCTATATTTTACATTTTCAAAAATGTCTAAATTTTTATTAAGAAATGTGATAATTAACTCTTTTAAATTTAAAATTTTTTTAGTATTTTTTTAATTAATTTTACTTATTATTAAAACAAGATTATGTTAAAGTGTTGAATTTATTTTATATAGAAAAAAAATGTATTTTTGTTATTTTAGTTATTAAAAATACATTTTAGATTCCAATCAAAAAATCCAAACTTTACCAATTATTAGAGAGCCACCCATTTTAAATTCAAATTCAGATCCAACCAAAAAAAAATTAATAATTTAAAACTACTATTAAAAAACCAAAACAAATTACAACAAAAAAAAAAAAAAAAAAAAAAAATAGTATATTGAGTATCCTCATTCTTCACTTTTGACAATTCAATTGTTTTGTTATCACCTCATAAAATCATTCCAACCTTCGCTATATTGCCCTCATAAAGTCATAAAGATCACCCTTTAAATTCAAATTCAAATCCAACCAAAAAAAATTAATAATTAAAACAACTATATTAAAAAAAAAAACAAACAAACCTTTTTACTGTATTGATTATCCCCATTCTTCACTTTTGACAATTTCAATTGTTGTAGAGTTGAGGCTTTTGTGATCCATATCAAGTTTATGAGATATTTTTCGGCGAAAATCACATGAAATACCATTTGTCGACGCGTTTCAAACCAACCAGTGTGGTTCATCGAACAATTTCAATTGTTTTGTTATTGCCCTCATAAGGTCATCTCAACCTTAGCTATATTGCCCTCATAAGGTCATCCAACATTAGCTAATAATCTAAGCAATAACTTCTGGATTTGTTTCGAAACGTGCCATATCAAACTCATATCTAGCATGAGCCCTCAGGAACTCACAGTCAATGATGGTGTCGAGGACAAATTGTATTTTCTAGCACCTATCCACATTGTGCTCCATAATGTATCGTGTAGCATTATCTAGATCCCTGCAACTTTTTCGAATCTCATTTCAACCCAAAGTTAGATTTGTATACAACAGTGTTGCCAAAGCCTTTTCTGGGGAGAGAATGTGCATTAGGATTTTGTTTTCAAGGTATAGGAGCAAATATAAGTCATTAAACTTAGTTATGAGGTCTTGCACTTTCTGCTTGTGCCTTTGCAACATGGAATAACGAGGTTGTTAGATCTTATCCTTCACTTACCATCGAAACAATTAAGCCCTTACCATGTTGGAAGTTTTTACCCTATTGGAGATAGGTACCTTAAATTAGAACTTGGTAAATGGATGGAAATGAAGAATTTGTTTTATGTTATGTAACTTCATACCTATAAAAGCCCTTTTCAGGATCAAACACCGGATCTATCATGGCCGAGAGGGATCAAATGTTGTGGGTCGCAAACCTTCTTTTTGGAGTGTAGAACTTGAGGAAATGCTTGCACCTCAAGGGATTTGATCCCTCTCAGCACATGATAGATCCAGTGTTAGATGGATCTAAGCTAGTTCCAGTTGAGGGCATCAATGCCACATTTTTAGATTATCATTATTATGCATGTGTTTGAGATTAACTTCAAAATTCACATTATGTTTTCTTCACTTGGCATGACCATATCATGCTCTTCTTTAATTTAGTCTACATTGCTTGCTTTGAAAGGTTTATGCGCCCGTGTTTGGATGCTTTGAGTGGTTTGTGCGTCTGGATTTGGATGGTAATGTTTGTGAATGTTATAGTTTTGTTATAATTTTATGTGTATGTAATTGTCTATTAGTAATTAGTTGGTGATGAAGAAGGGAGACAATCTTGTCAATAGTCGAGGATTGATGTTGCACATCTATTTCATTTAATTATAAGTATCACAACTTCTAACAACTAATCAATTCTTAATAGTGTCCCTGGAGGTATTGCTAAATATATCTTGAAGAGTAGTTTTAATAATTTACTGTGTCAAGATTACTCTTGAAATAATTTGTTTCTTTGCTAATATTTGAAATAATATATTTCCTTGAAGAATATGTTGATGAATTTTTTGTCTCTATAGTCTATTTTGGAAAGTCAAGAAATAATGTATTTTTGAATTTTTTTTAATGAGTGATCGTATTTATAAAATCTTTATATTATTTGTTTCTCCAAACAATTATCACAACTCCTTCAAGAATATTTTGATTTATTTTGAATGTTTATAAATATATCTTTTCCTCTTATAAAACTTTTGAATACATTATGGTATGTAATTATCTATTAGTAATTTTTAATATATGTAGTTTTGAATATATTTTTAATATATATACTTGTCTATTGGTAATTAGTTGGTGATGAAGAAGGGAGATGAACTTGTGAAGGATTAATTTGCACTTTCCAGGAGGATTGATTTTGCATATTTATTTCATTTTAAGTCTAGGTATCACAACTTTTGACAACTAATTAATTTTTAATAGTGTTCCTCTAGGTAATACTAAATATATCTTGAAAAATGTTTTTTAATAATCTACATCCTCAATATTAATAACATCTAATGTAAGCAATCAAATAATCATCTACATTGAAATAAATGCACCTAGTACGAGTAATCAAATGAGATTAGAGATCAACATCCACACTGAAATCAATGCATCTAGTGCAAGCAATCAAATAGGATTAGAAATCCATATCTACATTGAAATCAATGTATTTAGTGCAAACAATAGGATATAATTAGAAATCAACATCTACACTGAAATTAATGCATCTAGAGAAAGTAATCAAATAGGATTAGAAATCATCATCTACACTTAAATCAATGCATCTAGTGCAAGAAATATCATTCCCTCTCCCCCCTCCATCTAAATATTAACAATATCTAATTCATCTAATGCAAGCAATCAAATAGGATTAAAAAACAACATCTATACTAAAATCAACGCATATAATGCAAGTAATCAAATAAGATTAGAAATAAACATATACACTTAAATCAATGCATATAGTGCAAGCAATCAAATAATATAAGAAATCAACGTCTACATTGAAATCAATGCATCTAGAGAAATCAATCAAATAGGATTAGAAATAATCATCTACATTGAAATCAATGCATCTAGAGAAAGCAATCAAATATGATTAGAAATCAACATCTATACTGAAACCAATGCATCTAGTGCAGGCAATCAAATATAATTAGAAATCGACATCTACATTGAAATCAATTCATCTAATGCAAGCAATCAAATAGGATTAGAAATCATCATCTACACTGAAATCAATGCGTCTAGTGCAAGAAATATTATTCTCTCCCCCCTCTATCTATTTCTTTATCTCCCTCCATCTCTCCTTCTATTTCTCTATATCTCACCCCCCAAACACATATGCTCTCTCTCTCTCTTCTTCCCATCTATATCTATATCTCCTTCTACCTCTCCTTTGTCTCTCTATATCACCCCCAAAACATACAAACTCTTTCTCCATATCTAACTATTGCTTGCTCCCTCTTCTTCTCCCTCTCCCTTTCTCTTCCCCTTCTCTCCCTCTCTCCCCCTTCTATCTCTGTTCCCTCCTACTCTCCTCTCTCCCTATCTTTATCTCCCTTATCACCCCCTCTCTCTATCCACCTTTATCTCTCTATCTCTTTCATTTTAACTCCCTCTGTCTCCCTCTTCAACTCCATCTCTCTCTCCCTCCATCTCTCCTTCTCTCTCTCACACATCCTCTCTCTCTTCCTTCTCTCTCCCTCCATCTCTCCTTCTCTCTCTCACATCCTCTCTCTCTTCCTTCTCTCTCCCTTTCTCTCCCACCTCCCTCAGTGTCCCCTCCCCTCTCTCTTTCTCTCTCTCTGCCCTCCAACTTTGTCACTATATCCCTCCCTCTCTCCTTCTCTTCCCCCTTACTTCCATCTCTTTGTCTTTGTCTCTCTATCTCACCCCAAAACTTACACACTCTCTCTCCATCTCTCCTTTGTCCCTCCCTCTCTCTCTCTCCAATTTTCTTTCTCTATATCTTTCTTCTTCACTCCCCGTCTCTCTCCCTCCAACTCCATCTCTCTATCCCTCCATTTTTGTCCCTCCTTCTCTCCTCCTCTCTCTGGTCCTTCCCCTCTCTCCCTTTCTCTCCTACCTCCCTCTCCCTCCCCCCATCTCTCTCTCTCTGCCCTCCAACCTTGTCACTATCTCCCTCCCTCTCTCTTTCTCTCTCTCCCCTTCTCTCCCCCCTCCATCTTTGTGTCTCCCTATCTCTCTCTCTCTCTTACCCTTCTCTCCCTCTCTCACCACTCTCTTTCTCTCTCTCTTCACTCCTCCTCCTCCCCCCTCCTTCATTTTATCTCCAACTCTCCCTTGTCACTCCTTATATCTCTCCACCCCTATCACTCTATATTTTTGTTCTTCCCTCCATAT
>APFE031106941.1:237761-295193 GCA_000404065.3 Pinus taeda | reverse complement strand
GTTATATTTTTAATAATTAATTTTAATAAAAAGTTATATATAATCTAAAGATTCAAGTTATATATAGTTTAAGATTCAAGCTGATGTTTTGGCCGACATTAGCCAAAATTAAATCTATTATTTTTTTGAGGATGTGACATACTTACGTATCGAGGTCATACTGGGTTGTACAATGAGCTTCTCCGCGCAATAAGCAACAACATGAGTAACCTAGAACTTAAAATGAATGGGTAAAATGAAAGATATTACAATTTGGAAATTATTATGCAATGAGAGGGGTTAAATCCTAGAAGGGTCAAAAACACTAATTTTATTTTATGCATAAATGTAATTTGGAAATTGGTTACTCACTTTTATGAATATTTATCTTCAAGATCAAACCCTTGGGTGAGAGTTTCACTTACCATGCAAAATTTGTTTTTGTAAATTGAATTTCCATGACTTGTAAAACCCTTGTATAACCCCTTGAAATGCTTCAAATCAATTTTCCTACACAAGACAAGCAAGCTATACATTTCTTAGGTCAAATGGATAAGATTCATGCATGTCTCAAGTGATAAAACTCAATGAAAAATGGAGTTTTAAGTTCAATATGACGAAATATTTTTGTACTTTTATATATTTCTGGATTTTATATTTTTGTATTTTGAAAACAAAATTTTGGAAAAAGTTTTGGAATTTTAAATAAGTGGGTCAGTGAGGTGAGGCTTAACTTGGCCTTACAAATTACCTCCTATGGTGACATATTGTAATCACAACCACAACCCCTTCTAAATCAACCTCGTGTTTTTGGACTATTGGAATAAAATAGACTAGTTTCTCTCACTCTAGTCTAAGATATGTATCGGTGCACAAACCTAACTAGGAGCAATTTCTTTTTGGAATATATTTGGCTAATGGATCAACTATGGAATTAGAAAAGATCTTGTCCTTGAAGAAGAAACCCGTGATAAAGGTTAGTCCAAAAATTAGATTCTGAAAGCCTTAATCCAACAAAAAGAAAGTGAAGACTAGTTCCTTAGCCTTACTCTTCCACTTGACTATGAAGCCCTTCAATGGATCATTCCACAACCAATTTGTGATTTTGGAAAACTTATAAAATTCTTATGAAGTAAATTCCTAACGATGGCTAAGAAGAAAGAGAATAGAATAATAAATCCATACGACAAGTTGTTTATGCCAAAATATGTTCTTATTATGACATGATGATCTCATAATTCACAACAACACAAATGGGGGGAGGGACTAGCCCTATATAAGTTTCTTCTAATGACTATTTTGAACCCCTCTTCCAAAAATAATGATTTGACTTGTCCTCCACAACCTAGAGATTAAGTCATTACAAAAAAATATTTTTTCATTGCTTTAAACCCTCATAAAAGAGGTGATAAAATCTTCTATAAGACTCAGTGACACCTTCAAAACGACTCCAATAAAACCTCAAATAATGATCACCCACCTTTAAAATATGCCTCAAATGAATGCATATGCCCATATCACAAGTCAAGCCACTCCCATGAAGCATGGGAATGACTTTCCATGTCCAAAAAAGGGTCACAAGACCTCCAAAAAGAAAAGTGACAATTATTTGGTTTGAGTGTGTAGTGTTCCCTTGAAAGATGGCTTCAATTAACTTTGGAGGAAAGTTAGAAGGCCTTAGGAGGCCCAACAACTTACTTTCCTTGCTCAACATTTTCTTGGGATGGACTTTAAGACCTCCAACAACTAAGAAAAGGTCGAAGACTCCTTCATTTGGTCCATTAGCCTTTGACCTACAATGTCCTTCCTCTCTTTTGCTTGGAAAATTGAATTATTTTGAGTAATTCACCTTTTCCAACTTTCAATTAGTCCCAACCAGATTTGACCCTCCAATGGCTATAATGACATCCACACATGTGGGTTGACTCCTCCCTAGATGAGTGAAATATTAGATCTTCAACACCTTGCACAATTTGAAGAATTGGGCATATGGGTTTTGTCTAGCAAAAAAATAGATCACTTTTGAAATAAAGCAAGTCCTATTTGGCTGAGCATGGATAAATCCTATATGAATTTAGTGGACCCTATAGGGTAATAAAAAGAAAAAGAAGAAACTCAAAGAAAAAACTCTTGGATCATAAATTCCTTTGGTCCCGGAGGTCAGGTATACAATCATCAATGGAGAACTATATTGGTGGTGGCAATTGTATACTTAGGTGTTGGTTTGCTGGTTTGTTGGTTTGTTGGTAGAGTTAATCTGTTTTGCATGTCAAGAGTTTTTGCAGGTCAGGATTTTTTGCCAACTTTTGATGGATAAAGAATTTGAGGTCCAAAGGAATGGAGGTAAAAGGATCAAAGGTCGAATGACCAAGGAACAAAGGAAAAGATTTGAGTCAAATGTGATGTGCTGAATTCTTCATCTAGAAAAATTAAACCAAAGGTTTGTAGGGCTGAGGGATGTTTGGTTGGAAGGTGGGGTCATGGGGCCCCATCAAGGCTAGCCGAAGGCTGGCTGAAGGCTCAAGGTTAGCCGAAGGTTGGCTGAATTTCAGACCCTGCCTGGCCAGGTGATGGAAATTTGTTGATGAATAGCAAATTTCATTTGAAAGCCAACCTTCGGCCAACCTTGAGCCTTCAGCTAGCCTTGATGGGGCCCCATCACCCCATCTTCCAACCAACAACCAAACATCCCTCAGCCCTCCAACTTTGGTTTAATTTTTCTAGATGAGAGATGTAGACTTCATCACTTGACTCAAATCTTTTCCTTTGTTACCTCAGATCCTACACCCCTCCAATCCTATACCCCTCCAACATCCATCAGCTGATTTTTCTCTTAATGACTAGCAAATTTGTTGATGACTAGCAAATTTCATTTGAAAGCCAAGCACCTCATCCCTCCAACTTTGGTTTAATTTTTCTAGATGAGAGATGTAGACTTCAGCACTTGACTCAAATCTTTTCCTTTGTTACCTCAGATCCTACACCCGTCCAATCCTACACCCCTCCAACATCCACACACCCCTCCAACATCCATTAGCTGATTTTTCTCTTAATGACTAGCAAATTTGTTGATGACTAGCAAATTTCATTTGAAAGCCAGGCAGGGTCTGAAATTCAGCCAGCCTTCGGCCAACCTTGATGGAGCCCGATCACCCCAACTTCCAACCAAACATCCCTCAGTCCTCCAAACCTTTGGTTTAATTTTTCTAGATGAAGAATTCAGCAAATCACATTTGACTCAAATCTTTTCCTTTGTTCCTTGGTCCTTCGACCTTTGATCCTTTTACCTCCATTCCTTTGGACCTCAAATTCTTTATCCATCAAAAGTTGGCAAAATCTCCTGACCTGCAAAAACTCCTGACATGCAAAATAGATTAACTCTACCAACAAACCAGAAAACCAGCACCTAAGTATACAATTGCCACCACCAATATAGTTCTCCATTGATGATTGTATTACCAACCTCTGGGACCAAAGGAATTTATGATCCAAGAGTTTTTTCTTTGAGTTTCTTCTTTTTCTTTTTATTACCCTATAGGGTCCACTAAATTCATATATATGCCTTCTTTAACCAACACATGCCACAAAAATGGGATGACCATCTTTGACTCAGATTATCTCCTTGGTGCCTTTACTTTTAAACAAAATTTTCACATGGCATAACTGATACATATTTTTTTGAACATGGTGAGCCTTTATGGGCTTTTGACCCCTATGATCCTATGCATTTGGATCCATGAGTTGCCTTGGGAAATGTGAAATGTTGTGAACTGTAAGACTTCCATTTTGAGAACTAAAAAATGAATGATATCCTAAAGCCATAGAATGCATGCGGAATTTATGAAGCATGACATTGTGGATAGGACATATGTATGCTCAATACATGGATTAAATAGGCCCTAGAAAGTGCAATTACCCCTAGAAAACCAATGGCTCCTCTAAACCATGTGTCTAGATAGGTCCATCCTAAGCCCTTCTATATAAGACGAAAGAACCTAAAGTATAGTCTAAGAGGACTAGGCATTGCCAACCATAATAGGCCTAAGATATCATAATATATAACATCACATGGCCTACAAGGCTTTGACTTGCACTCTTTGGGCTTACAATGGTGCTACCAAATGAAAAAAATGCATATAAGTACCCTTGATAAAAGAGGAGTAACATGACCATGGAGTATTTTTTTATGAACAATGTATTTTCACTATTGAGTTTTATTGTCCCTAAATTATATGTAAGAATGTTGACTTTAGCTTAATTACATGACTGGAGATGTTAGAAAATCTCTCTACAATTATTGCATAATTCATGTATGAGGGAATTGCTCCTTTTAATTGTATTCAATGGATTACTATTTGTTTTTTCGATGAGTTTCCATAATGAATTTCAGATTGTGTTCAATAACTCATACTCATATATCAATTTTCCCTTATATGGTGCGAATAACAAGAACTATTCAAAACCAATCACCCATTTCTCCTTTAAGCATTGAGATCAATGGTTATCATGAAGTAGTTATTACAATTGCTTTCTAAACTTCTATTTTAGTTCCTTGAATAACATCAATTGTGGTTTACAAAGGCTATTGGCATGCACCCTTAACAAGTCATATGCTTTAATGTATGGGTAACCTTGGATGGGTCATATTTTCAAAACAACTATTAAGCACTTTATTGTCAGATTTTCAAAGCTTATAAATGAAATGGAAAAACAATTTAAATTGAATGACAAAAAATAATAAAGTTTGGACAAGTTTTGATACAATAAAATAATTTGACATAGTTTAAATAAGTTTTTGATAAAACTAGTTCGATACAAGGTTATTTCTCATAGTCATAAATCTTAATGATAGTGTGATCTTGATATAGATAGGAATCTCCTATTCTAGTTTTTGTACTCAACTATAAAATTATTTTGTATTCATCTAATATCTTGGCAGATATTTAATCTTTCAATAGAGTGTGGAGATTGAAAAGGAATTGATTTGCAAAACTCTTGCATACTTCCTCTAAATTTTCAGTTGAAAGAATATACGTCCATTCTAAAGCTAATAAGGATGCCTACATCATCCTTTCTTTTAGATTTTAAAGTCTACTTTCAAAGTACTCTAATTGATAAAATAATATCATGTGTAACAAATATGACTAGTATTCGAAAAATGAGAAATCATTGAAAGTACTTAATTGGGAATGGATGGCCTCTGCAATAAAACTAGCAAAGTCAAAGTTGACTATTAATTAATTAGGTGTAGATAGAATTTCTTTAATCGTAGTCAAGATGAATTCATTGAGTTCAACATCATATTCTTAACCCAAGATGACTTCATTTAGTTTAACGTCATCTTCTTAACCCAAAATAAGAGCTATCACAAAGACCATGCATTGTGCCAAAAGCTTCAAAAGATTTGATTTTATGGGTAAAGATTCTGGCAAAGAGAATGGATAAACTAAAAGGGATTGTAAAGTATTATACCTTTCTTAAGTAGGTCATTCACTATTTTTTTCTTGAAACAATGATTGATTAATAGCTTTGCTAGAAATTTATAACCTTATTATATTTACTATTACTTTAGGAGAAATGTGTACTATAGTTTTTAGAACCATCAAATAACATGATAGACCTTGAGCCTTTGTTATATAAATTTTCTACGAAGACTCTTAAGTTTAGTTCGCAATAAATACTTAATAAAACAACTTAACATAAACCGTCCCACTAAAAACATAATTCCTCATTTTTGACAAAAATCCATGTAGATTCTTTTCTAAACCACACTAGGTTTCCCTTCTTTATGTGTGTCAGAAACACAACACACTAGCCAAACATTGGCCAAATTATATGTAACAAAAACACTAGCCAAACATTGGCCAAATTATATGTAACAAAAACACTAGCCAAACATTAACAAATTATATGTAACAATATCATCATCCTTGGCAATTCCAATTTTACCGAGCCTTAATGAAAACCGCATGTATGAAGCCATAGCATGAATAATAATGTAAACCAACTTATAACATAAAATAATGCAAAATAAAATGTTTTTACTTAAAACTTGATTTAATTCCCACAAAATCTTTCAAAATAATATGTAATAAAATTTTACTTTGTTCAACCCACAAAATCGATAATTTACTCATCAAAATCTTTGTAATGGTCAATTCCCAAGTTACTAATTTCATCAAAATCTTTGTATTGTCAATTCCCAAGTTACTAATTCCATTTTATATATTTATGAGTTGAGGTGGTTTTGGGAAATTTGGCAAAACTTGAAACACGATATTTATTTAGAATTGTTTTTATTGTAATTTTTTGGAAGTTTTTTTTGGTTTTTTTTGTTTAATTTCTCTATAATTTAGTACGAATTTATTGAAATTTGATAGATAACTTTATATAATCGAAATGTCTTAAGAGTAATACTAAATCTATAGTATAGTGATGTGTGGTTTGATGGTAAGTCACTTGGGCGAAGCTTGGGATATTGAAGTTCAAATCTCATTAAGTACACTGAGCTGTTGTGGTGGAAGCTAAAGGGGCGGATTCCCCTATCCCGTCTTGGTGGCACGTGAGCCTGCTTTTGCTAAAATCATAGGATTTTAGTATACCAAATCATAGGATCTTAGTATACCCGACTCGCAGGTGATTGGATGTCTCCTAGTGTTAATACTGAATCTATATATAAAACCAAAAAACCAATTTAAATAACACAAATTTAAATTTCATATCAAACTTTTCTACCATATTCAAACACCTTACAAATCCAAAAAATCACACTAAAAACAACTCCTATCTATTTGGACTCCAATTTAAATAACACAAATTTAAATTTCATATCAAACTTTTCTACCATATTCAAACACCTTAAAAATCCAAAAAATCACACTAAAAACAACTCCTATCTATTTGGACTCTCGAATGTCGTAACGTGGATCATCAAATCCATCAGCACACATGTCCAACTTAAAAATCGAGCATGTTTGCACCCTACATGAGTCTCCACCATCGATGTAACACTACTATGATCCGTTGGATGTATTGGGCGCACAACTATGAATAAAAATGCGTAGACCTTCACGCCTGATATGGAATGACAACCGTTGATTTACAATATGATATGACCGTCCAATATGTCGAGCGAATGACTTGAGTGCTATACATTAAACACTTTCGTACCTAATTGGAATCTGGTGCCTTAATCAAGTCTAAAAGCCCACCATTAGATTGTAATTTTGATTTATGAGGAATTTCAATTAACTTTTATTGTACTGCAATGAATTTAATCGAATATTCATTCCATTTAAAATTTATATCACTATGGTATAACTTCATGGAAATTTATATCAAAAAAATCAACTTCATGGATGAAATTTTAGAAATTCGTGATTTTTTGAAATGCATAAAATTGAAATTAATATAATTAAAAGCACTCTTATTATTTCTTGCGTGTGGTATCATGTTTTTTTAAATAGGTGCTCATACTTTAATCATTGGAGTCTTTATTAATTACAATAAAATACATACACATTATTTTTTATTTATTTATTTCAATTTAGTATGATGGTGAAATCTTTGTGTTGAAATAAAATATTACTAAATATAATTAATTACAATTTGTTAGGGGATCTAAATGGAGATATGAGAATTTTTTATGCATTTTTGAGACCCTAATTAACATAGGCTTTCTTAAGCCTTTACCACATTTGTTCTTCTAATTGAGACTTTTCCAACAAGCTATTAAGCTATTGTGTGTGTAAAATAGAGTTTGTATGAAAAAGTTCAAGCCCTAGTTGGCAACCATCTAAATATTAGTCACTTGTCTAGGTGACAACCATGTTTTTTCCCCATAATTGGAATATGGGGAGTTGGTAATGTGGGGGAATCCAGTAGAGACTTCTAGAAGCATCATGGAGGTTTCAAAAGGGTTTAGAACCCCTAAACCTAACCCTAACTCTAATTTTAGCTCTCAAAAGCTTGGTAAATGGAAGGATGAAGGTTTTCTTTTCACTAGCCACTAGTTATTCAATAATATGAGTAGGAGCAAGGAGGATGTGCTAACATAGCAAAGAGACATAAGCATATTGTAGAGAAATGTAGAAGACCACAGTGTCCCATAGCTTCATGGTAAACTTGGAAAGTTTTGTATTCTCTATTGTAATTTCCATGAGGTAATAAGATATAAGGCATGGTCCTTCATTAAGTGTTGGTTTTCCCATCCCACCCCTTATGCCATCTTGGGCTATGGGAGTGCTAATCATTTGACCTGATCTCTAAGGTTTGTTATGAAGAAGGGGTTACAACAACCTATTTTCTCAAAGTCTTCAAGTTCTAAAACTAATGTTACCATTTCGTTTAGCTCGTCAAGAGCGTTCTGATGATATAAATTTTATCTCAATCTAAGTCACAGTTAGAAAGTTGTGCCCCTTAAAAAATTAGTCCATTAAAGAGGCCATGTCATCAAGAGGAAACGAGATGGCACCCATGTAGCCATGCCTGAACCACATGGTTCCATGTCATCACCACATGGGATCCACATGGCACACACATGATACCGGGTCAGGTTCTATCGGCAATGGACCCATTGGCATTGAATAAATGCACAACTATTTCGAAGGCCCGACGACTCGATGGCCAAACAAGCCAGTGGGGTCCAATAGACACACGTCATATTGGTCCTCGGTACTACCTCCCTTGATCCGGTATCATCACACTTTCCCTGGGCACCACGTTCTCTGATGTCACTCCTCCCGATATTGTTTTCCCCGAGTACCATCTCCTTGAGATCACTTTCCCCCAGTATTGAGTTTCCCAAGGCTAACACCACTTTCCCCGATATTGTGTTACCCCGAGCTGACATCACTTTCCCCGGTATTGAATTTCCTCGGTCTAACATCACTTCCCCTAGTACGATGTTTCCTTGGACCAGTATCACTTCTTCAATACTGCATCTCCACAAGACGTATCTCACTGGGTTGGTAGTTATTGCTTTCCCTCAAATCATCTTCCTCAGGCCAGTGTTCTTTACCTCCCCCCCATACCACACTCTCTTCACCAATAGGCTTAAAAAATGGATTAAACACCACTTAAGCATTGATTAAGCGCCTTAATTAAAAGGATTATTAATTAATCCTACATATAACATCCAACACATTTTTATGTAGAATCGTGTTATTTCAAAGACTATTCATTTCATCAATGCGATGAAACGTTTAATAAACTACAATCACTTACTTACACAACTTGCAATATGGTAGAAAACATGTTATTTCAAGACTCTAGACATTTCATTAGTTCAACGAAACATTTAATAAACTATTTATCGCTTCCCTTGTGATCTTGTCAAACTTCTTTGGAGAACCATGAATATTAATTCATTATGCATGAATTACATAGGTTTGCATAATTATACAAGAGGAATTATAGTCCATCTATCATACATTGTTAATCCTTTGAACAAACTAAGCTAATATATACAAAATCCATTGGTGTCAATTAAGATAGAGCATAAACACACATTTTCTGATATCAATCATAACCTAAATAATGAACAACATAGTCCAAACATTCATTAAATTCATAGACATACTAGATCACATGTCAGTCTTAAACATAAAATTGAACATCATGGTTCTTGATTCAAATATACAAATGCAATATACTTATATGTGTGTTTTAAACTTGTTGGCAACTGAAGGAGGGACTTCCACTCTCCACCCAACCATAGGCCAGGTACGCAACAACCTTCTTGCAGTTAACCACCCCTAAGTCAGATCCAATGTCTAAGGAGATGCTTGCTTAGGGAAATTCACACCCATGGCTTGCTTTAATACTCAGAGTATGGAGTCCACTATTAAGGTGGTTTATTAGTTGTATTTTCACAGCAAGCACCAAAAGGGGCTGGTGTCCACTATCTAGGTGGCTTATCATCTATTCAAAAAGAACCACAGTGATCTAGGTGTATATTGGTGGCCACCTATCTATTCTACTTAGACCCCCAACATTGTTTCTTTTCAGTTTCCTTATATCTAGCACAACTTACTATTTTTTGCAGTTTTCAAGTCCTGAACTTCTGGAGCCGTTTTGAGGCCCTAAAAGTGGTTTTTTTTTTTGGAAAATAGGAAAACCCATGGTTTTTTTTTAATGTTTTTCAGGCAAATTTGTAGCCCTCGAATAGATCTTTCAAACAAGGTATTATATGCACCAAACAGAGATTCTATGCCAAAGTTACAACCCTGGGAAGTTGATGTTCCAACTAACCCCAACATGGCCCACAAACTTTTGGTGCTTCATATCCTAGGGTAGGTTTTTGGATGTTTAGGGTTTTCCATTATTTGTTAATGATAAATAGTCTTGCGAGCCTTATTGTAACACAATTCATAAGTCATGTAGCCACCACATCTCTTCTTAAAGATAAGCTACCACTATCCTAACTAGTTTGTTTCCATTATGCATGTAAATAATTTTCGTTGTTTGATATTAATTAATTGAAGTCTAGGTTTTGTTGTATCTATTTGTTTCTTTTTAAATATGTATTTCATTTCATTCCTGCATAAATTTGGATTAGTGGTATCAAAGCATACTGCTCTTTCTCTGTTTTTTGTGTGTGTGTCCCCAACGAGGTCAAGGTATAAGGAGCTAGGACTTGAATTGTTTGAACCCTTGCAAGACCGACCTCGCCAACCCCAACGGCCTCCCATGCCAGAAGAAAAGAAAGACAAGGGAGCAGGAGATCCTTTCAAAATGTTGCTTGAAGAAGCCCTCAAGCGACAAAGGAACAAGATGATGGATAAATTTTCCCAAATCCTTCAGCATGTATCAGCGGGCGAAGCATCTTCATCTGGTAGTCACTGTAGAGGCGCTACACCCTTTAAGGTACAAGTTAAATTTGACATTCTTATATTTGAAGGCCAGATAGATTCATATGTCATAGATAGATGGTTAAATATGCTAGAAGAATATTTTTTGGTCCATAATTTTTCCAATAGGGAAAAAATTACTTTGTCACTCCTCAAAGACGCCCCCCGTGTTAAGGACTAGTAGGAAACCTCTGTGAGAAGAGGGATGAGAAGGAATCCTCAATATTTTGAGCCACACCCCCACTTGGTATTCTTTCTGAGACGATGTCAAGGAACAATAGTACCCTATTGAGTACATAAAATGTACCACATTGCGGTAAGAAAGGGACCAATATGTGTCGAAGTTCACAAATATTTTTCATACCCTTCACACAAAGTTGGGTATCAAGGATTCTAAGCAACATCTAGTTCTCAAGTAATGCAATTATATGCTCAAATACATCCAAGCAAAGATGGAGTTCTTAGACATCTCCTTGCTTGGTGTTGCATATTGATATGTTGTCAAGATTGAGCATAAATTTAAATAGAAGAAATGAGACTTTAGATCCGTGAATCTGGAGCAGAGAAAAGGTACCCCCAAATCACATAACAAAGGACAGATCCAAGGTGGAGTGACACAAGACAACCCATTAAAGCCACGAGCAAAGATAGCACCATGAGTATGAAGAAGGACACAATAAAATGGTGTGAGTTCCATAAGAGCTCGACTCACAAGACAAATGAGTGTCATGCCAAGCTGTCACTAGCAATCGAGTTGAAAGCTTCAGAGTCAGATGCATGTTTTGACTTTGATTCGGAACCCAACAAGGGGAATTTTGGGTGGCGGAAGCCCTGCGCAATGGTCAGGGGGCGTGAAGAGGGACATTTTGGGTATTTATAACCTTATTATATTTACTATTACTTTAGGAGAAATGTGTACTATAGTTTTTAGAACCATCAAATAACATGATAGACCTTGAGCCTTTGTTATATAAATTTTTTGAAAAGACTCTTAAGTTTAGTTCGCAATAAATACTTAATAAAACAACTTAAGATAAACCTTCCCACTTAAAACATAATTCCTCATTTTTGACAAAAAACCATGTAAATTCTTTTCTAAACCACACTAGGTTTCCCTTCTATATGTGTGTCAGAAACACTAGCCAAACATTAGCCAAATTATATGTAACAAAAACACTAGCCAGCAAATTATATGTAACAATATCATCATCCTTTGGCAATTCCAATTTTACCGAGCCCTGATGAAATCCTCATGTATGAAGCCATAGCATGAATAATAATGTAAACCAACTTATAACATAAAATAATGCAAAATAAAATGTTTTTACTTAAAACTTGATTTAATTCCTAGAAAATCTTTCGAAATAATATGTAATAAAATTTTGCTTTGTTCAACCCACAAAATCGATAATTTATGATACTCATATTGTAATCATCAAAATCTTTGTAATGGTCAATTCCCAAGTTACTAATTTCATCAAAATCTTTGTATTGGTCAATTCCCAAGTTACTAATTCCATTTCATATATTTATGAGTTGAGGTGGTTTTGGGAAATTGGGCAAAACTTGAAACATGATATTTATTTGGAATTGTTTTTATTGTAATTTTTTGGAAGTTTTTGTTGGTGGTTTTTTTTGTTTACTTTCTCTACAATCTAGTACGAATTTATTGAAACTTGATAGATAAACTTATATAATCGAAATGCCTTAAGAGTAATACTGAATCTATAGTACAGTGATGTGTGGTTAACCTTATATAATCGAAATGCCTTAAGAGTAATAATGAATCTATAGTACAGTGATGTGTGGTTTGACGGTAAGTCACTTGGGCGAAGCTTGGGAGACCGAAGTTCAAATCTCATTAAGTACACTGACCTGTTGTGGTGGAAGCTAAAGGGGCGAATTCCCCAACCCTGTCTTGGCGGCACATGAGACTGCTCTTGCTAAAATCATAGGATCAGCTAAAGGGGCGGATTCCCCAATCCTGTCTTGGCGGCACATGAGACTGCTCTTGCTAAAATCATAGGATCTTAATATACCCGACTCGCAGGTAGTTGGATGTCTCCTAGTATTATAAAGGCAATACTGAATCTATATATAAAACCAAAAAACTAATTTAAATAACACAAATTTAAATTTCATATCAAATTTTTCTACCAAATTCAAACACCTTAAAAATCCAAAAAATCACACTAGAAACAACTCCTATCTATTTGGGTTGTCGAATGTCGTAACGTGGATCATCAAATCCATCCGCGCACATGTCCAAATTAAAGATCGGGCATGTTTGCACCCGACATGAGTCTCCACCATCGATGTAACACTACTATGATCCGTTGGATGTATTGGGCGCACAACTATGAATAAAAATGCGTAGACCTTCACGCCTGATATGGAATGACAACCGTTGATTTACAATATGATATGACCGTCCAATATGTCGAGCGAATGACTTGAGTGCTATACATTAAACACTTTCGTACCTAATTGGAATCTGGTGCCTTAATCAAGTCTAAAAGCCCTCCATTAGATTGTAATTTTGATTTATGAGGAATTTCAATTAACTTTTATTGTATTGCAATGAATTTAATCCAATATTCATTCCATTTAAAATTTATATCATTGAAAATTTATATCACTATTGTATAACTTCACGGAAATTTATATCACAAAAAATGAACTTCATGGGTGAAATTTTAGAAATTCGTGATTTTTTGAAATGCATAAAATTGAAATTAATATAATTAAAAGCACTCTTATTATTTCTTGCTTGTGGTATCATGTTTTTTTTAATAGGTGCTCATACTTTAATCAATGGTTTGGAGTCTTTATTAATTACAATAAAATACATACACATTATTTTTTATTTATTTATTTCAATTTAGTATGATGGTGAAATCTTTGTGCTGAAATAAAATATTATTAAACATAATTAATTACAATTTGTTAGGGGATCTAAATGGGAATATGAGAATTTTTTATGTATTTGTGAAGCCCTAATTAACATAGGCTTTCTTAAGCCTTTACAACATTTGTTCTTCTAATTGAGACCTTTTCAACAAGCTATTGTGTGTGTAAAATAGAGTTTATATGAAAAAGTTCAAGCCCTAGTTGGCAACCATCTAAATATTAGTCACTTGTCTAGGTGACAACCATGTTTTCTCCCCATAACTGGAATATGGGGAGTTGGTAATGTGGGGGAATCCACTAGAGACTTCTAGAAGCATCATGGAGGTTTCAAAAGGGTTTAGAACCCCTAAACCTAACCCTAACTCTAATTTTAGTTCTCAAAAGCTTGGTATATGGAAGGATGAAGGTTTTCTTTTCATTGGCCACTAGTTATTCAATAATATGAGTAGGAGCAAGGAGGAGGTGCTAACATAGCAAAGAGACATAAGCATATTGTAGAGAAATGTAGAAGACCACAATGTCCCATAGCTTCATGGTAAACTTGGAAAGTTCTGTATTCTCTATTGTAATTTCCATGAGGTAATAAGATATAAGGCATGGTCCTTCGTTAAGTGTTGGTTTCCCATATGGCCTTTTGTAACACTTCCCACCCCTTATGCCATCTCGGGCTATGGGAGTGCTAATCATTTAACCTGATCTCTAAGGTTTGTTATGAAGAAGGGGTTACAACAACCTCTTTTCTCAAAGTCTTCAAGTTCTAAAACTAATGCTACCATTTCGTTTAGCATGTCGAGAGCTTTCTGATTATATAAATTTTATCTCAATCTAAGTCACAGTTAGAAAGTTGTGCCCCTTAAAAATTTAGTCCATTAAAGAGGCCATGTCATCAAGAGGAAACGATATGGCACCCATGTAGCCATGCCTGAACCACATGATTCCATGTCATCACCACATGGGATCCACATGGCAGACACAGGATATCGGGTCAGGTTCTATCGGCAATCGACCCATCGGCATTGAATAAATGCACAACTATTTTGAAGTCCCGACGACTCAATGGCCAAACAAGCCAGTGGGGTCCACTTCACACACGTCATACTAGTCCTTGATACTACCTCCCTTGATCCGGTATCATCACACTTTCCCTGGGCACCACGTTCTCCAATGTCACTCCTCCCGATATTGTTTTCCCCGAGTACCATCTCCTTGAGATCACTTTCCCCCAGTATTGAGTTTCCCAGGGCTAGCACCACTTTCCCCAGTATTGTGTTACCCCAAGCCGACATCACTTTCCCCGGTATTGAATTTCCTCGGTCTAACATCCCTTCCCCTAGTATGATGTTTCCCTGGACCAGTATCACTTCTTCGATATTGCATCTCCGCAAGACATATCTCATTGGGTTGGTAGTTATTGCTTTCCCTCAAATCATCTTCCCCGGGCCAGTCTTCTTTACCTCCCACCCGTACCACAGTCTCTTGACCAATAGGCTTAAAAAATGGATTAAACACCACTTAAGCATTGATTAAGCACCTTAATTAAAAGGATTATTAATCAATCCCAAATATACCATCCAACAAATTTTTACGTAGAATCATGTTATTTCAAAGACTCTATTCATTTCATCAATGCAATGAAACGTTTAATAAGCTATGATCACTTACTTACACAAATTGCAATATGGTAGAAAACATGTTATTTCAAGACTCTAGACATTTCATTAGTTCAACGAAACATTTAATAAACATTTTATCGCTTCCTTTGTGATCTTGTCAAACTTGTTTGGAGAACCATGAATATTAATTCACTATGCATGAATTACACAAGTTCACATAATTATACAAGAGGAATTATAGTCCATCTATCATACATTGTTAATCCTTTGAACAAACTAAGCTAATATATACAAAATCCACTGGTGTCAATTAAGATAGAGCATAAACACACATTTTCTAATATCAATCATAACCTAAATAATGAATAACATAGTCCAAACATTCATTAAATTCATAGACATACCAGATCACATGTCAGTCTTAAACATAAAATTGAACATCATGGTTCTTGATTCAAATATTCAAATGCAGTATACTTATATGTGTGTTTTAAACTTGTTGGCAACTGAAGGAGGGACTTCCACTCTCCACCCAACCATAGGCCAGGTACACAACAACTTTCTTGCAGTTGACCACCCCTGAGTCAGATCCAATGTCTAAGGAGATGCTTGCTTAGGGAAATTCACACCCATGGCTTGCTTTAATACTCAGAGTATGGAGTCCACTATTAAGGTGGTTTATTAGTTGTATTTTCACAGCAAGCACCAAAAGGGTCTGGTGTCCAGTATCTAGGTGGCTTATCATCTATTCAACAAGAACCACAGTGATCTAGGTGTATATTGGTGGCCACCTACCTATTCTACTTAGACCTCCAACATTGCTTCTTTTCGGTTTCCTTATATCTAGCACAACCTACTTTTTTTTGCAGTTTTTAGGTCCTGAACTTGTAGAGCTATTTTGAGGCCCTAAGAGCGATTTTTTTTTCGAAAATAGGAAAACCCATGGTTTTTTAAGGGTTTTCAATCGAAATTTGTAGTCCTCGAATAGATCTTTCAAATGAGGTATTATACGCACCAAACAGAGATTCTATGCCAAACTTACAACCCTAGGAAGTTGATGTTCCAACTAACCCCAACAGGGCCCACAAACTTTTGGCATTTCATATCCTAGGGTAGGTTTTTGGATGTTTAGGGTTTTCCATTATTTATTAATGATAAATAGTCCTGTGAACCTTATTGTAACACAGTTCATAAGTCATGTAGCCACCACATCTCTTCTTAAAGATAAGCTACCATTGTCCTAACTAGTTTGTTCCCATTATGCTTGTAAATAATTTTCATTGTTTGCTATTAATTAATTGAAGTTTAGTTTGTGTTGTAGCTATTTCTTTCTATTTAAATATGTATTTCATTTCGTTCTTGCATAAATTTGGATTAGTGGTATCAAAGCGGACTGCTCTTTCTCTGTTTTTTTGTGCATGTCCCCAACGAGGTCAAGGTATAAGGAGTTCGGACTTGAACTGTTTGAACCCTTGAAAGACTAGCCTTGCCAACCCCGACGGCCTCCCATGGCAGAAGAAAAGAAAGACAAGGGAGCAGGAGATCCATTCAAAATGTTTCTTGAAGAGGCCCTCGAGCGACAAAGGAACAAGATGATGGATAACTTTTCTCAAATCCTTCAGCATGTATTAGTGGGCAAAGCATCTTCACCTGGCAGTCACTTCAGAGGCGCTACCCCCTTTAAGGTACAAGTTAAATTTGAGATTCCTATATTTGAAGGCCAGATAGATTCATATGTCATAGATAGATGGTTAAATCTGCTAGAAGAATATTTTTTGGTCCATAATTTTTCCAACATGGAAAAGATTACTTTGGCACTCCTCAAAGACGCCCCCCATGTTAAGGACTAGTAGGAAACCTCTGTGAGAAGCAGGATGAGAAGGAACCCTCAATATTTTCAGTCACACCCCCACTTGGTATTCTTTCCGAGATGATTTCAAGGAACAATAGTAACCTATTGAGAACATAAAATGTACCACACTACAGTAAGAAAGGGACCAATATGTGTCGAAGTTCACAAATATTTTTCTTACCCTTCACACAAAGTTGGGTATCAAGGATTCTAAGCGGCATCTGGTTCTCAAGTAATGCAATTATATGCTCAAATACATCTAGGCAAAGATGGAGTTCCTAGACATCTCCTTGCTTGGCGTTGCATACTGATATGTTGTCAAGATTGAGCATAAATTTAAATAGGAGAAGTGAGACTTTAGATCTGTGAATCTGGAGCAGAGAAAAGGCACCCCCAAACCACATAACAAAGGACAGATCCAAGGTGGGGTGACACAAGACAAACCATTAAAGCCACAAGAAATGATAGCACCATGAATATGAAGAAGGACACAATAAAATGGTGTGAGTTCCACAAGAGCCCCACTCACAAGACAAATGAGTGTCATGCCAAGCTGTCACTGGTGGTCGAGCTGAAAGCTTCAGAGTTAGATGCATGTTTTGACTTTGATTCGAAACCCAACAAGGGGAATGAAAAAGGGAAGCAGATTATCGATACAGAGCCCAATGCCACATTTACAACCATCAAGGTCCAAAATATTGAGCCCAAAGATCCAAAGGAGGGGGAGTGTCTCTTCCACTCATAGATGTGGGTGAAGGGTTATCTATTTCAATTCATTGTCGATAGTGGGAGCCAAAAGAAACTCATCTCAGTCGAGATCGTGAAGTGGTTGGGTCTACCGATGACACCACACCCTCAACCATACACCATCGGATGGCTCCACTAAGGGCGAGATCTTCGTGTCAGCTAACAATGTCGCCTTCCCTAAAGAAACAAGCCCTTCACAGATGAGGTATTGTGTAATGTTGCTCCCCTAGAAGTTTGTGATGTATTATTAGGCCAACCATACTTTTGGAAGCACCATGTTATGCATGATTCCAGGCCTCATATTATCATTATTAATTTGGGCAGTGAGCTATACAGGATACTGGAGGTAGTTCCACCTAACACCATTTCTTTAATCTCTACTAGGCAATGCAATAAGATCATCTCCTAGATTGGAATTTTTTTTTTCTTTATGATTCACTCTCAAAGTAAGGGGAATATTATGGCCATGTTGTTGGCTTATTGGGCCCTGACCCAGGTTCGGAAGAGTTATTAGCCAAACAAATCTCGCAACTACTGGCCCTTTCAGCAACAGCACGCAAAGCGCGGACTGAGGTCTCACCCGAGGTAACAGGGGAGGGTGCTAGAACCAGGTTTCCACACCCTTGGGATGTCTTGATGTGGTCTGGAGGGTTTGCGAACCGTTTTGTGGCTTCGCGCTACTTTACTTCCGCGTAGATCCAGAACAAGGCACTTCTTTCAGAGTTATTATTTATGAGTTGGTTATGGATCAGATCTACTCTTTACAGTCTTTAAGAAAACATTTAAACTTAAAACCCCGTGCGCGCAGTTATAAAGAAAGATATAAACTCATATAACAGATCATGTATAAATTCAAAACATAAACAACAGACAAATCCGTGAGAAACCACACAATGACTCAGAAATTCTTATCTTTATTGATCTTCTCTTCAGTACAACCAGATCCGCCTTGCGCACTCAGCTGCAGGGGTCCATGCACACAGCTACGGACTCTACCAAGCCTCTGCGCACACAGCTGCAGAGCCTCTATCTCTCTACCAACACCCTTGACTCGAACTTACAGACGCTTCAAGACTTCTTGCTTCATACACCCATTACATTCCAGATCCAAAAATACTTTCTAAATATGACTTCTAACCATAAAGTCTTGCTCTATTCATACATTTCCATGGTCCGTGGACCATGGGCAGGCCGACTCATTTTACATTATTTTAGGGCGGACAACCCTTTGACTAGACTCATTACACTTCGCGCTCCGCACACCTCGCAGATTCTTTACCATACCTTTACCCAAAACTGCGGGCTTTGAGCCCCAAAACCGTTACACGGGGCCTTCGCTACCCAACAAGCCCCCAACACAATCATCGTGACTCGTCCCGAGTCACTTGGCTGGTGCAACAATCTTGACACGGAGGTCGATCAGCAGCTTTTGTGCTTCACTTGTACTTTCAACAAACTCTTCCACCATCCGTTCGACGTGTGCCGCTGACACATCAGTCTTTGTTTCACCTGCTTCGCCGGGTGCATATTTTGCCTGCATGTGGGCCACCTTGCACTCGATGGCGGTGGAAACCATGAATGCCTCATCAAGCCATGGCTAGAGATGTTCTTTAATCATTGCTTCCTTCTATCGAGCAGCGTCAGCTTGTATCTTCAAGGCCTGGGCCTCCCTCATCTTAGCCAAGTGCTGCGTAATAGAAACCGTCTGCACGGTTCCTCTGACATTATCATAGGCTTGTTGGAGCTCCCTTGCCTTTGTTTCCAGTCGTTGTAAGGTTAGATCTTCCTAGAGAGAAGTGAGCGTAATAAGCGATTGATCCAACAAGTCGACATACTCCTTCATGGCACGTGTGATCATTTCTCACCCAGATTTAATGATGCCTCTGCGCTGCTCAGTGACCTCTGGTGGCGTCGAAGGTTGTACTTGCAGTTTTAGCTCTGCGATCTACAAGCTGAGATCCAAAGGAATCCTCACGGCCTCCTCCTTTTCTTCACGGAACCCATTAGCCAGCTTGTGGATTTGTATGCCAATAGGCAACTCAGCCGCAATCTCTAGCTTAGGGGCACACGAACATGCTTCCCCTACAAGTTGCTCCAACTGTTGACTCTGTGCGACGGCTTCATCCTGTTAGAGGCTCAACTATTCTATAGTAATTCTCTATTCGCTAAGTACCTGCTCCGGGTGTCCTTCCCTGGCGCAGAGCTCCATCGTTGCGTTGTCCTAGAGCTGGTACAAGCTTTCACGTGGGAGGGCAGCCAAATTTAATCCAAGCTCCGTAAGCCGGCCCACCACAGCTCTGTCCACCGCATTTTCTGTTATCAACGCTCCTGTTGGAATCACGATAGTATTAGCCATTTGGGCCTTTAGAAGGTACTCAGTGGCTAACATACCCATAACTCCATGAGTAGCGATGGTTCCCAGCTGCGATACCCATGTCCCAAATTCCTGTATTCGCGCGTGGAGCGCCCCCAACACAATCTGTTGCTCCGCCATGGCCTCGTCGATTACTTCTCGGGTGACTTTGCGAACTGTGTCGCCTATGTCACCTAGGTCGCCCTCAGTTAATGTGGTCATTCCTCCGTCCCCCTTAGATGCCTTGGCCTTCTTATGCGGCTTTGTCCGTTCTGTCGGTTGCGGTCATTTTAAGGACGAACCCGTGGTGGTTGGCGGCATTCCTTTTGTCCCTGTATCCGTGGCCGTCTCTGTGGGCACCTTCAGGCCACTCGTACTTCTGAATCATGTTGTTTGTTCCTCTTTTGTTGTGCTGCACGCTTAGCTTCAGCCTTCTGTGATAGTGGCCTCATCGCGCCCCACCGCATCTAGTCCATGCCATTCCGGTGGCCACGTATCCAATACTGCATAGATAGCTTCGTCAATGGCAATAAAAGGAAGTGTGGTCCACATCTGATCGGGGTCCTTGCACGCCCGAATGTAGACAAAGTGCATGTCTGCTTTAAACTCGGTTTCTTCACACTGTCATATATCTCGTCAGACAGATGGGGTTGTTGGGTGATCCATTGTCAGACATTTGTGTCCATCAGTATCCAGAAAATATTGATGCCCTCGATTCTTGCAGTGTCCCTCATCGCCCAGAGCGACGCGTATTTGGCGGCTTCTGGCCAATCCTGGTACAAGGAAGGGAACTGGCTGTCTTCGGGTAGTTCATTTGTAACCAGCATGATGGATAACAACAACCATGCATAATGGAAGGTTTACCCTCCTCTTGGACCTCCCGACAGTTGGATAGGAATTCATCGCAGTGGAACTACACCCAATTGAATCGGTCCCCTTCTGTGCACTTCTCTGCTAGCGCGATGACTATTGCTGGGACCTCGTTGGCGTGGCATTTTTGCACCACTTTTCCTGCCAGCAGCTGGGTAGCAACGTGAACCCCTTTGTTCGGAATACTATCAATAGCATACCCTCGATGCTTCTTCTCCAAATTGTAATTCTTTTTCAAGGTTTTCTTCATCGTCACATCACCACTCATAGCAACTATTTCCATGGGTTCCCTGCCTTCACAAGGAAGCTGCGTGATCTTGTGAATAAGTTCGGTCGTGATGGGAATGGGTTTGTTTATCCATAAGTATCTGTCGTGTACCAAGCAGATCAATTGCCGGATGACCAATATTGTGATGGGGGGCTGTTGAAAATGTGGGATGGACAGGAGACAGAGTAACCCAGCTTCCTCCACCTTTCGTAGCCACTTCCTTGGCTGGAGTGTCATAACAGGGCCCTCCACACTTCGCCTCATTAGTTCGTTGGTCACTAAATGGGGAAACTTATCGATATCTGCAAGATCCTAGCACTCAAACTTCATAGTCGAGATGCGGCTGGTCACCGTTCCTTCGAGTGGCACCTCTTTAGGGAGGGACAGGGTGATGAGTATGTTGTCAACGTCATCTAGATTTGTAGGGACCTTAGCCTTCCCTTTTCTTGGACGAACATACTTGGGTCATCTTACTAGCTGGATATTTGTTGCGCCTTCTTCGTCTGGTTCTATTTCTTCAACATAGATCGGAGATCCTTCTTCCTCCTCGCCGCTTTCAATTGTAACCGCTTTTCCCTTTTCTTCCATTGTGAGCTTGCTACATCGCGGATTTCACGGCGACCTCCTTACTGGTCTTGGTATCTGGGGGTCCTTCTTGGTCCATGGTGTCCTGGGTGATTTAGGGATTTCAGCTGCCCGTGGCGTAGGATTCTGTGAACCTCCTTGGTGGGGGTTATCGACCTAAGGAATGACTCTCACAATTCCTTTGGAATTGCCTGAAACCACGGGCTTTCTTCCATCAGTTTTTCATTCATCTTGCTCCTCTTGGCTTGAACCCAGGGTTTCCTTTTCTTCAAATGATCAAGCTTTGTTGTGTGCCCCTTTACTTGCTTGTTATATACAATTTCAAATTCAAAGTCGGCAGTTTGCCCTATTCGTGGCTCATTAATGCAATTTTGGCGGTTATTCATATGCCTTAATTGCCTGTCGCCCGCTCCTCCGTGTCTTAAATGGGACATCTTATCATGAACAGTAACTGGAACAGTCACCTTCCATCCCTTCCCCGCAGCAGCGCAACCCCTGGTACACGGATGCGTTCTATGCATTTCACTGGCCTTGCACGCCACGGCCAAATCGCGCAGCTTTCCTGCAGCCTGTTTTATAGTCTCGCGCCCTCTTTCAACTGTGTGGAGTGCTGAGACTTGGCCTCATACAGATAATTAGGTGGTCGCACCCTTTGTGCGAGCCTTCCTCTTCCCTGCTAGCCCAGGCTACGAGCACCCTTCGCGTTCCTTTGCTTCTGGTAGTGTATTGTTGTCTGTGTTCCCTTGTGCCCTAGGATGTAGTCGCAACCATGATAGCAGGGTCATGACTTGTGCTAGTATCATAAGAGGGTCGTCCAAATCTGGTTCCTTCCCTCGTGTGCTCACACGGCCCGTTTGTATGTCTCTTATTTTTATTTTATCAATTTCTTCGTCCAGCCTCATGCATTTCCTTCTTAGCCTTGCCCCTCTTTCCTCTAGTTCACGAATTCTCAGGTTACCGCACCGAATGGCTTCCTACAACTACCAGATCCCTTTGTCTAGGTCTATTCGTTCAAGTCGAATGGCAGGGGAAGTGGTCGGGGAAATGCCCTTTATTCCCTGTCTAACCAGGGATAGATTTTCACGGTCTTATCTGCCGAGGGAACCCTTGTTATGCACAGATTCAGTTGGCTCGATGGTTGCTCAGCATACCACTGTGTCTATCATTGTAGATGGGGGGCCGCTAGGCTCCATCTTGGCTGCCCGGGCTGCGTTCGCCACGTACATCTGCCAATCCATACCCAAAACTGCCTTCTACCTCCACGCTCATTCCTCCTCATCTTCCTATGTGCACGCCATACCGGTGCGTGCGGCGCTTCTTTGGTCGCACTATGCCGCTTCTACTTTATGATTGAAGTGCCAGGGTTGACTAACTGCTCCTCATTTGTTGCTCCGTTATCCACTGGCCGTTGTCTTACTTCAGTGGTCACGCGTCGCAATGATTTAATCATCATATTGCAGCTGAGTGTTGTGACTGCATGCAATTGGTTCTGCCATCGTTCAATTTCCTCATCTAAATCCGATGTGTAGGAACTATTGCGTTCCCATGAGAGTTTTCCTTTCGCTGAGGGATTCACCCGATCTTGGTCTTGCGCTATTATCTGGTAGATGCAGTCTAGTTCATCGTCACTATCTTCGTCGCGCACTGGCTCAATGTAGCGCGCTCCTTCAGCTGGGTCCAGTGGAACTATGACACGAAGTTACTTGTTCTCGAATGTCATTTTCCGCCTTTTTAAGTTGATAACCCCATTCATGTTCGTGGCCCAATTTATTCCTAGCAATGCAGGGTATGGATTACTGTCATCAACAATTTCTATTACCTCAAAGTCAGCCTGAGTACTTACTCCTTCAATGTCCACTGTCACCCCTGGTAGTCATCCCATTAGTAAGATCTTTGCTGATTGGCCATCCGTAGTTGAATAGGAGACCACTATAGTGCGGGCCTACCCATGCGTTCCCACGTTTGTTTAGGCAACACATTCGCGTCTGACCCTAGATCTAGAATGACCTGGTCCATCTCGTACTCACCAATTTGTGTCATCATTCGCATCTCCCGCCCAGTGCGCAGGGCATGTTTCCCCAGTTTCCAAACTACGCGCAGTTCCCCTGATCCCGCACACCTAGTAATCAGCTCTTGGAGTCCTTTAACCGCTCTATTGTCGCATAGCAATTTCATACATGTCTCTAAAAAGGTGGTAAGCATAGAGGGATCCATTCTCGGCTCAATTGGGTCCCTATTACCAGGGGTACAGATTTCCGTGAAGCTCTCCTGAGCTTCTTTAGACATCCCTTTTGCCTATTCTAATTTAGATTCCTTTGTCAAAGCATCAGGACCCTTCCCATCTTTTCTAGGTTGTTTCCTCGCATCTCCCCCGGTGGTTGCCCCGCTCCTTAGTACCATGCTTATGTTGGGGTCCTCTTCACGGGGTTTCGACCTCATCATTTGGACATTTTGAGTCGAAGCGGGTTGCAATACCCCCTTTTCATGCATCTGGGCAATAAGCATCAGACAGTCTACCATTTCATGGTCAAATTGCTCACAGTATGGACAAGATGTCCTCGTTGGATTAGTACAGTTGTGAGCATAGTGCCCCAACCCGCCGCAGTTATAACAGATCAGTTGTCCGCAGCCTTGGTCAGGCCCCATTCCTCTTCCCCGTCCGTGTCCTTGAAATCTCCCGCCTAGCCCGACGACTAGGTCGAAACCTCGCGCTTCAGTATGCACTCGATAGGTTGGGGTCCTTTCCATCATTAAATTGTAACTTCGACACATTCGCTCTTCGTGACCCATTGATCTACAAAAGTTGCAATATAGCTATTGCGGGGTCTTTGTATACTTCTGCAATAGGTGGCACTTGTCTATGCGTCCTTTCCCCCCTCTTGACAAATTGCGCACCAGAGCACGGGTGCCGCACTTGGCCCTGCTTGTACCTCCAACTTTAATGGCATCAGGCCCCCTCCCACCAGATAGTTCGCAAAGACGGGGCAGTGGTCCTTGTCGTGTCCTTGACTTTTGCACTTAATGCACCCTCCCTCTGTACACGCCTCTTGTTGGGGTGCCCTTTCTTGCTTCAAGCTTTGAATTTCTAAGCACAGGTTTGTAGTTGCGCGTGGATTTGCTGGACTCCCAACCCCGGATCCTGTATTGGAGTTTCGTGCAACCTCATTGCTGTCTCTAATGCTTCGGCTTGGGTTAAGATCTTTTGCTATGATAGTGTCGTCCTCAGATGTGGTGTCAAAGATGCCACAAACCATGCACAATGTTGCGCATCCGTCAATGTCATGTTAGCCTCGCAGATTGTGATTTTCAATCTCTAATCCAGATCCCACAGGGTTTCACTAGGTAACATCGCTATCTCCTTGAACCCAATGACTGGCTGTGTCTCTGATTTCGGCTGACTATATTCTCTGTTCAATGCGTCCTTGATCGCTGCTATTCCTGCATTTGGATGATTGCTCGAGTACTTTATATACCATGTCAACGTGCGGTCCTGCAGTGCGCTAACCAGAGTGGCCTTCTTGATGTTGTCATCCGTTATGCCTTTGATCCAGACTTAAACAGGAACGCAACAAATTGCAGAGATAACCATATACACAAAGATGCAACGGAAATAATACTTCATTTCATTAATGGAAAATACGGAAATATGCTTACAACCAGAAATGGAAATAAACCAGCTAGGGCGATGGCAGCTTATCTTTGAGAAGAGATGTGTGGCTACATGCTTCTGAACTGTGTTACAATGAGGCTCGAAGGCCTATTTATTGTTGAGAAACAATGAAAAACCCTTCTCATTCCAAAACCTAACCCTAGAAGATGAAACGCAAAATTGTGGGCCCCGTTTTGGGTAAATTGGTACATCAATTTCCCAGGGTCACGAATTGGTCATCTTATCTCTGTTTGACATGCATGATAGCCCGTTGGAAAGATCTCTCCAAGGACTATGACAGAAAAGAAGATTTTTAGCCAAAAAATTTGTTGGCGGTAGGTTTCCAAAAAAACGTCTTTTAGGGCCTCAAAACGGCTCCGAAAGTTTAGGACCCGAAAAACTGCTAAAAATAGTAAATTGTGCTATAATTAAGGACACTGAAAGAAGCACTAGAGGGGATCCACGTGGAATTAGCGGGTGGCCACCAATATCCACCTGGATCAATTGTGGAGGACCAGGGCACTATGTCTACAATTGTACCAACCCAATGAGGATATCTTGTTTGTATTGTGCTCAGTTTGATCATGAAACAATAGATTGTCCTACGTTGATCACAAAGGTGCACGAAAAATGGGTATTCCAGCCTCCCCTGACTCAGAATATACAAATGATGAGGTATGAGCCATGCGAAGAGGACCCCAATGTAAACATGATGCTCATAAACAACACGGCCATGAGAGAAGATACGGGGACATAGCCATAAGAAATTACATGGGTTCGCAAGGCTCCTATGAAGGAACCTCAATTTGACTTAGAATGTGCAAAGGAGACATTCATGGAAGCTAAGAAGAGCTTCACAGAGGCCTTCACTTCAAGTAGTAAGGATCAAATAGAGCCAGGAATGGATCCTTCAATGCTCACTACCTTTCTAGAGACATGCATGAAATTACTGCGCGATAACAAGGCAGTTAAGGGACTACAGGAGCTGATGACCAGGTCTGTGGGGTTAAGAGAATCACGCGTAGTCTAGACATTGGGGAAGCATGCATTGCGCACTGGAATGGAAATGAGGTTGACTACACAGATTGGAGAATATGAAATGGATCAAGTAATCCTAGATTTGGGTTTGGACGCAAATGTATTACCGAAGAAAACATGGGAATGCATGGGCAGACCCACATTACTGTGGTCCCCTATTCAATTATGAATAGTGAACCAACAAAATATTTTGCCCATAGGGAGGTTGCAAGGGGTAATAGTTGATATTGAAGGCGTGAGCGTGTAAGCGGATTTTGAAGTAATAGAGATTTTCGATGATAGCAACCCCTATCCCGCATTGTTAGGAATAGACTGGGCCACCGATATGAACGAAGTCATCAATCTTAAGAAGCACAAAATGATCTTCGATAAAAATTCACTACGCATAGTAGTCCCACTGGACCCAGCCGAAGGAACACGCTACACTGAACCAATGCATGACGATGAAAGTGACGATGATCTTGATTGTATTTAAAAGATAATTGTGTGAGGCCAAGATTGGGTGAATCTGACTATAGATGGGAGGATCTCGTGGGAGTGCAAAAGCTCCTACACTTCGGATTCAGACAAAGAAGTAGAGTGCTGGAAGAATTGGTTACACGAAGTAACAACGCTGAATTGCAACATGATGATTAGATCACTCTGTTATGTGACAATATAGGCAAGAGAGCTGCCGACATATGATGGATTGACAGAATTGGATGAATTCTTGAGAAAATTTGAAAGTGTGGTATGAGCATAGCAACGGTTCAATGCGTTGAAGTGGGCACTGAGCGCAACACCCGCACGATGGTGGGGTACACATCAAGGAAATTTTGAGGACTAGCGCAGATGTAGAAGGATGATGCACCTATGGTTTGGAAGACCCCAACATTGAATAAGAGTCAGTCAACAAGGACAGAGCAACTTGCACACCCACTTGTGTTAATGGGTATATATGTGTGTTATGTAGCCCACTCAAGCACACCGCAAACTAAGGATCGAAAATCAGAATATGATGCAGCAGCAGGAAAGGTGACGCGCACCACAAACATTCCACATGGAAGCATTCAATAAGGTATGCGAAGTCCTGAACAAGGTTCACCAAGCAAGACAAACGGATTGGGACCTGCGCGTGCCAGTGATTCAATGGGCCTATAGGGCCATGTGCAAAATCCTAAGCATGGAGATGATTCCGAAGCCTAGGAGTGGAGTCGAGTCCATAGTTTTGAAGGAAAGGAATCCTCACACAATAGCTCCCACAATTGGGACAGTACACGAGGACCAGGATGAAGGAATTATGCAGCTACGTGAGGATGAACATATGCAGATTCAGGAAGCCGTTCGGTGAGGGAACCTTAAACTTCGAAAACTCGATGAAGATCAGGTACGACTGAGGAAGAAAATCATGTTAATGGACGAAGAGATCAAAAAACTAGAAAACAAAATCGCGCAAGCATGTTGCATCAATAAAATAAGGATGACGGGACAAGATATGGGTAGCCATACTACTACATTAGAAGATTGTCGCCGACCATTTGTGACTCTACTACCATGACTTCCACTGCACCTTACCAAGCAAAGTAACCAAAGGAGTGCACCACAGAAGGAAGGATGCACGACGCTGACTGTTGCAAGGGTAATTCAGGAGTGCCCGCGGACTAGGCTGGAAGGTGAATTGAAGCCTCGCACAGGTGGTGCAATCACCTAACTATCTGTAGGGAGCATAGTCTCAGGGTTCCAAGAAATTGAAAGATAGTGTGGGAATATAAAAGAGTCTATGAGGGAACTATGTGATAAGGAGGTTGAGCACAGGATCGACATGTCACAAGGGTCGTACCCACGCAGAGGGGGCTGCGCTGCTGCACAGGTAGGCTAAGAAGTGACCATTGGTGTCATTGTTCATGAAAAGATGTCCAATTTAAGGTAAAGAGGAGCGAGCGGTAGGAAATTAAGGCACGAAGTCAGAACTGGATTTGGGACGATCTACTACCAATCTAGCATTAAGGGGCCAAATATGGAGGGAACAATAGCCACCTACGGTGCTGCAGGTACATTGGAAACGTAGAAATTGCTACAAGCCAAGATGGCTAACACCGTCGCACTGCTAGAAGGAGCACTGACAACGGACAACACGGAGGATAGAGCCATGGTGGGCCAGATCAAGGGACTTGGCCTAAACTTGGTTGCCCTTCTGCAAGATACATTGTACCAGCTACAGGATGGAGTGACATTAGAACTCTGCGCTAGGGAAGGATGTGTGGTACAAATGCTTAACGAACAGTGAATCAACATTGAGCAGCTTAGTCTACAACGTGATGAAGCGCTGGTGTAGAATCAACAGCTAGAGAAGATAGTAGAGGAAGCATGTTGCTGCATTCCAGAGTTAGAAATTGCAACAAACCTACTGGTTTGAGTGCAACTTCACAGATTGGTTAGTGGAATCCATAAGGCAAAGGAGAAAGCAACGAGGATACAGCTGGACCTCAACCTTCAGATTGATGAACTACGATTAAAGGTGCAATCATCCATGCCCCTGGAAGTTAGGGAACAACGCACTGGCACTATCCAAAAGGGGCCAGAGGAAATAGGGCAGGTAGTGCAGGACTGTACTATGATGTTGGAAGAATCCCTCGTGGTCCTCACTTCTGTACAGGAGGACCCCACCATATAGAACCTGGAAACAGAAGCATGGGAGCTTCAAGTGCAGTATGATAGTGTGCGCAGAAAGGCACAGACAGTTGTCCTGACCCAATGGTTGGCAAAGCTACAACAAGCAAAGGCATTGAAGGAACAGGTGGATTCCACGTGACAGAAAGAGGCAGTATTTAAAGCGCGCATCCAGCCGTGGATTGATGAGGCCTTCCGCATCACTACTAATATCGAAGGGAAGCTCGCACAAATGAAGGTGATGCATGCCTTAAGATAGGGATCTTCCCCTAATAGCGAGCATTCAGCAGAAATAGTAGAGCAAATCCAATAGATAGTAGAACAATGCACTGAAGACGTTCGCACAACACAGGTACAGTTGAAGGAGCTCCATGCCAAGATCGCCGCCCCAGCAGACTGACTCGAGATGAGTCATGATGATTGTGTTGGGGGCTTGTTGGGCATGGGATCCCCCGTAGCAGGTTTTGGGTCTTAAAGCCCATGTTTTGGTCAAAGATGGTGTAGAACTCTGCGAAGTACGAGTGTGGAGCACAAATTATATAATCAAATCATAGGTTTGTTCGCCCTAAGTATTGTAATTTAATGTAAAGATGTGCCAGCCTACCCATGGTCTGTAGACCATGGGATTGTAGAAATAGAGCAAGCCTCTAAGTGTAAAGGCATTTTTTTGAAGCTTACAGAGAATAGATGGAATAGCGAAGGCATGGTTAGAGCTTATAGTGGAATCTATAGTGTATTGGGTCGTAGTGGTAGGAAGAGGCTTTACAGCGGAGTGCATAGAGGCCTACTAGAGTCCACAGCTGAGTGCATGGACCCTTGCAGCTGAGTGCATAGGGCATAGTCGAGTTTGTACTTGGAATTGAAAGATAATAAAGAGAATTTTATTTTGTGCATCTATTCTTGAATCTATGGTTGAATGTTATGCATTACTTTTATTCGGTTCATTTATTACGCGCACTTGATGAATACTAGTATGAATGCTTATATGTGAAGTTAATATAAGAAATCAGCTAATAGAGACTAATGAAGGAAGATTGGGTGTATAACACAGGTCGCGTTGTGGCTAGACCTGCGTGAATACAGTATCACAGGGCAAGGGGTACCCGTGGGTGCGCATAGTGTAGTAAGTGTGAAGGTTGGACCGCGTTCCAATCACCTCATATCAGACATCCCCAGGGTGTGGAAACCTGGTTCTAGCAACCTCCCATACTACTTAAGGTGAGATCTCAGTCCGCGCTCCGTGTACTGTTGCCAAAAGGGCTAGTAGTACTAGGATTTGCTTGGCTAAATCACTTCGGAACCTGGGTCAGGCCCCACTAAGCCAACAATTGGGAAGGATAAAATCCCACATTCCATGTAACTCTGCCACTTCTTCATTGTTTGTTTTTTCTTCATTTGTTGAAACTTCATCCTCCTCTCCATATAATTTGGAATTTGATATAGAATTTGGAGGTTTAGGATCAACAGGAGAACTCCTTTTAAATGGTCTAAAATATTTCTTAGAGGAAGTCTCTGCTACCTGTTTTTTGATATCAACCATTTTGTTAGACATGGTCTTGAGGACTTTCTATAACCCTTCAAGATCAAAAGGATCTTTTGGTGGTTTCTTCTTGGAGTCATCCCTAAAAGTCACTTTCTTAGATTTTCATTCTTTTAATGTGTTTTTCGTTTCTACTGCTAGAATGTGTTTTTCCATAGCTATTGCCTCTTTCATATTTTATGCTAAAGTTGGTTTCATAGCACTATCAATGAAAATAGTTGTGTTTGAAGGTAAAGCAGAAATATACCACTCATTTGTGACCTCATCGCTAGGCTTAGATGTCGTTGGTATATTATTCAATAATTTATTAAAGCGAGAGTTGAAGTCCTTAATGGGATCTTTCGGTTCAGATTTCAAACTGGAGAGATCATTGATTAGGGTAGTTATGGATCTATCATCTCCAAATTAAGTTAAAAACTACTCTTGGAAAGCATCCCAACTATTAGTAGAACCTAATGGTAATGAGAAGTACCATGATCCTACTGCTCCCTATAAAGTATATGTAAACAATCTTACAATTGGGTCTTCTTCCACTACTTCATTCAAGTTAATGGACAACATGAAATTGTTTATATGTTCCTTAGCTAGTAGGCCATTATGACGATTGAATTTGGCTAGCCATTTCTCTAGATGAGCTGGAAATTGATGTAAAGGCCCAGCCATCCTAACAGCTCTTGGGTTTTTCCATGGCCTTGGAGGATTTTGTGCTAGCTGGTATGTGAGTAGGAGAAGGTGCAGCAATGGTTGAAGGTGATTGGGTAGAGGAAGATGTAGTTCCTGTACCTGTGTGAATCACAATATGGAGTGACAAGGCAAATGACTGATCTTGTGATGGTATAGATGGAATGAATGAAGATGTAGATTAAGCTGATGAAAGAACCTCACTATAAGATTCGAATGGTGTTTTCTTAGATTTCTTACGTCTTGGCAGAGGGAATTCGAATAGAGGGATTCCAAGATTTTCAAGCTGTGCTCTAGTTAATTGTTGAGATGGGGTAAACTGAGAGGTAACACTATCTTAGGATAACTCAAATTCTTCTTGATATAACGAAATCCCCTGTAGTTTATGAATCAAAGATTGGACTTCAGGGGCTTCAGTAGAAGAAGAATGATCTGGCTTTTTTGGATTTCAGCAGTGGGCTTTGTAATTTTCTTTGCAACTTCTCGCTTAGGATTAGGGGATTTGGAATGATTTCAAGAAGTTGGAGGCGATGGTGTGGGAGTTCTACTCTTAGAATGTCCTATTGATTTGGATTTACTTGTCATTCATAGTCAATCCCTCCTTCTAGCACCAAAATGTTGAAGCCTCAAAAATCGTTGTTTCAAAATGGGGGAAAACCACCCAATCTGAACCTTGGTTGGCAGCTCCTTTTCTATTTGGTGTAGTGGCTCCAACTGGGGGTAATGGGACCAGTTTCCAAATCTAATTTACAATAGTGCTGATGGGGTGATATGTGACATTTTGGAGTAATGTTTAAGCTAAAAGTAATCTAATGTAAACTAATAATCAAATGCATTTTATCCTAATTTAAACACTATCTAATTATGACTATATCCTGGAATAATTTGAAGTATGTGATCTATAATAATTTCCAAAAGCAATTGGTAATAAAGATCATGCAATTGCAATGAGGAATGAAATCATTTAACAATAATTGTTTCGTATAAAAAGTTAGCTGGAACGACTGTGAAAGATATATTGCATAAGAAAGTATTCATGTATTCAGCATAAAATATAGTGCAATAATGCTAACCAAGATTCAAACTTTCATACATAAACAACTTGAAGAGAAATTACTACTTGATACATAAGTAAAAATAATTACAAGATAAAATTACCATTTATAATATGTCCTACTCATGTGCTTGAGAAATATTAATCTACTTTCAATCCATCCAACACCATCTAAGAGTGCAAAAAGTGCAATTTCAATAGATGATGCAGGAGCATCTGGACTTAGCCAGCAATGTGAAAGTTTGTTCATATGTTGTGGCTAAACAATTTGAATTTCATTGACCTAATTGGTCAAAAGTCAGTTTTACTGAGAGGGTTGGATCTCTCAAGAAATGAGTTGTATTTCATTATTCTAATAGTTAGAAATTGTCTTATTTTAGGTTTAAAGATAAGTTGTTAGCATAGGTGTGTGGTAGAGCTAGGAATTAGAGATTTGTTGTTAGATTGATTAAAAATAGAGATTGAGTTTTTAAGCACAGTTAGAGTAATCTTTGATTGATAAAAGGAAGGGGAAAATGTAATGAGAGGGGGAGGATTGAGTGAACGAGAGAAAGAATTAGTGTGTGTGGATTCCGTTGAAATAGAGGTCTTCTCATATGTTGTAATTGGGCCAAGGCCGAGACTTTGTAACTCTTTTATATTGATAAATGAATGCCGTGTGTGATCATACATCTAGCCTGTATAAATTCCCCTTTTGCTTTCATTCTTTGTATTCAGGACAGAGTTGATCATCCCTTTGCTTGTTTATGTTTCACAGTATAAATCGCCAGATTAATAGAAGACAGAGGCCTTTTATATAAATAACATTGGTTGGTGCCACTTTAAATCCAAGCCGTTGGATCACCAATATCGGATTGGTGAAGTTAATTGACATGGTTTTGGTCTTGCAGGCGAAAATCTGATTTACACTAAGAATTAGCGCAAAACACTTAGCAGATCTGAAATCCAGACTTGAAATATTATAGACAGAGGCTTTTAACTTTATCGAGTCTGTGGATCTCAATCACATTGCAAGTTTGTTTAAGAGGAAGGAGGATCCCAAGTGTTCACGAGTTTTGATTAGCAATTGCCGACATATCACATTGGAACATTTCAGTGGGGTTATAAGGCCTTAAGTCGGGGGAAGCAGCGATTGCCAACAATGATCACCGCATTAAATCGCGTCAAGACTTTTTGAAAGGGAGAGCATACATCAATGATTTTCTACTTGCGACTTGCGACTTGTGATGATGAGATTTAATCTGGACCGTAGGTTCACTTAGATTGTGATCTCTGGTGAATCACGAACATTTGTGTTTATAAAGCACAAATGCATTGTTTTGGCCTTGTTCCAAAGGAATTCTGGTTATAAGGGAAAAGGTAGAGTTGTAAAGAAAAGGGAAACCACGGGGTGATTGTTGAGGTTTATTAAGCCATTGTTTCCGCCTATGTCATTTGTGGTATTAGAGCTGAAATTAAGGTTGATTGCAACAAAAATTCCACCAAGGAGAGGAGCTAGAATTGGTCAAGGAAGACCTGAAGCAAATGCAGTTCTACTCGAAGAGATCCAGATTCTGCATATGAGAATGGAAATAATTGAGACTGCTCATAGAAGAACACCTGATGAAGGAGCTGAAAGTCCTAAAGAAGACTCTTCTAAGGAAGAAGAAGAGGAGGAAAATGAAACTACCAGAGTTATCAAGATGTTGGCGAAAGTAGGAGGAAAACCAAAGATGGAAATTCCTACGTATGAAGGGAGTCTCAATGCAGAAGAGCTAATGGATTGAATCAATTCATTGGACAAATATTTTGACTATGAAGAGGAAGTTGGTGACAAAAAGAAGGTGAAATTTGTAGTTACCAGATTGAAGGATCATGCAACTATCTGATGGGATGAGCTATAGACATCCAGAATGAGGGAAGGAAAGTCCAAGATCAAGAAATGGGACAAAATGGTGAGTAAAATGAAAGCCAAATTTATGCCTAAAGATTATGAATTAAATCTTTTCAAACAATTGAAAAATTTAAGGCAAAAAGGAATGTCAGTTAAGGAATACACAGAAGAATTTTATAGATTGAGTATTAGAGCAGGACATGCAGAAGATGACATGGAGAAGGTAGCTAGATATATCAATGTCTTAAGGTATGAAATCTAGGATGAGATCAGCTTGTTGAGTCTAAAGACTATTGAAGATGCCTATCAGGCAGGTTTGAAGGCAAAAGAGAAGATGTTAAGAAAACAAAATCAGAGGAATAGAGGAAGAAGCTCAATAAGAGGTAGAGGAACTACCAGACCAAGGGGACAACAACATCAGCATGAAGCAAGCAGCCCAAGTAGCAGACCACCATAGAGGGGAGATTTTAACAGAGGAAGAGGCAGAGGAAAATATGTTTGATGTTATACATGTGGAGAATGGGGACATGTGTCATGGGACTATCCTCATAATAAACCAGTATGTCAGAGGAATGCAAATGTGGCTGAGGCAAAACCAAAACCACCTCAACTTATGGAAAAGGAAGAATCCCCTGAAGTAGGATAATCCCTATTATTGAGAAGTACTTTGCTTAAGACAAAGAAGGAGATTGAAGAACTAACGTAGAGGGAGAATTTATTTAGAACTACCTCTAAATTAAAAGGTAAGTGTTGTAAAGTAATAATTGACAGTGGAAGCATTGACAACCTTGTTTCTACAAAGATGGTGGACAAACTCGGATTAGCAAAGACAATACATGCTACTCCTTATAGAGTGTCATAGTTACAGAAGGGACATCAAATTATTTTGACAGAACAATGCAAGGTTGAGATACAAATTGGTACATATAAAGATGTTATATTATGTGATGTAATGCCCATGGATGTATGCCATGTATTACTGGAAAGACTGTGGTACTTTGATTGGAAAATTATTCATGATGAGAGGAGAAACATTTATACTCTAGAGAAGGATGGAACTAAACTTACATTGTTGCCATTGAAGGACGACACTGACAAAGGAACACCTGGAAGTAGTGTTATGCTGATGAGTGGGAAGGAGTTGTTACAAGAGGTTGAAAAAGGTGAAGAAATGCATTTTGTTGTCATAGGGAGACCAAAGGTAATTTTAACTTCCACAAACTTCGATGATTTTCCTGAAGAGGTTAAAGCTGTGTTGATTGATTTTGCTAATATTATTGTGGATGAGTTGCCAAATGCATTGCCACCGATCAGGAGTATTAGTCATCATATTGATCTAATACCAGGAGAAAGTTTGCCAAACAAAGCAGCATATAGATTAACTCCTCAAGAGAATGCAGAAGTTGGAAGACAAGTGTAGGAGCTGATGGAAAAGGGGCTAATTAGAGAAAGTCTTAGTCCATGTTTCGTACCAACAGTACTCAGTCCAAAGAAAGGAAGAGAATGGCATATGTGCACAGATTCTAGAGCCATAAACAAGATCATTATCAGGCATAGATTCCCTTTGCCACGCATGGATGATTTGATGGATTGCTTGAGTGGATCAAAATATTTCATTAAAATAGATTTGAAGAGTGGATATCATCAAATAAGAATTCGAGAAGGCGATGAATGGAACACTACGTTTAAAACAGACAGTGGGTTGTATGAGTGGTTAGTGATGCCTTTTGGACTCACTAATGCACCTAGCATGTTCATGATATTAATGAATGAAGTCTTGAAGGAATATGTAGGTAAGTTTGTTATTGTTTATCCTGGTGATATTCTAGTTTTTAGTAAAAGTAAGGAAGAACATATAGAGCATCCTAAATTGGTTTTAAGAACTCTACAGAAAGAGAAACTATTGATAAATCTGAATAAATGTAGTTTCATGAAGGGAGAATTGATTAACTTGGGTTTTGTAGTTTTTAAAGAAGGATTGAAAATGGATCTAGAGAAAGTCCAAGCGATTTGGAATTGGCCTATTCAAATAAATATATTTGAGGTAGGGAGCTTCCATGGTCTTGCAATTTTCTACAAAAAGTTTATCAAAGGTTTTAGTCATATTTTTGCACCAATTCTTGAAACAATTAAGGAGATCAATCAGTTGTTTAAGTGGACAGAAGCAACAAATAGAAATTTTATATTACTGAAGGAGAAAATCACAGAGGAACCAATTTTAGCTTTGCCTGATTTTGAAAAAGTATTTCAAGTTGAAATAGATGCTAGTGGAGTTGTGGTTGGCGTAGTTCTGATTCAAGAACAAAGACCAATAGTGTACTTCAGTGAGAAATTGAATGAAGCGAAGAAGAAGTATTCTTCTTACAATAAAGAGTTTTACGCTATTGTACAAGCCTTGAAGAAATGGAGACATTATTTGCTGCCAAAGGAATTCATATTGTATTTGGACAATCATGCCTTACAGTTCATCAGTAACCAGCCAAAGTTGAACTAGAAACATGCCAAGTGGGTAGAATTTTTGCAAAGCTTTACTTTTGTGATAAAACACAAGAGTGCTAAGTCAAATAAAGTCACTGATGCATTGAGTAGAGTAAGTTTTATTGTGCAAGAATTCAAAGTGGGTGTTGTAGGATTTGAGGAAATGATTGAAATGTACAAAGATGATGTAGATTTCAAAGATATCTATGCAATAGTTCAGAATCCAATAGTTCATAACAGAAGTCAGTAGTTAGATTATCTTATTCAAGGAGGCTTATTGTTTAAAGAAACAAGTTTTATATTCCCAAATGTTCTACGAGGGAAAACATAATAAAGGAGAAACATAGTGGAGGATTATTTGGTCACTTTGGACAAGATAAAACCTTTGCTCAGGTGAATGCCTTTTATTATTGGCCAGAGATGCAGATTGATATTAAGAGATTTGTTGAGAAGTGCAGGATATGTCAGCATGCTAAAGGAAGGAGCCAGAATATGGGATTGTATCAACCATTGCCAATCCCAAACCAACTGTGGGATGTAGTTAGCATGGATATTGTTTTGGGATTACCAAAAACCTAGAGAGGGAACGATTCCAATTATGTTGTAGTAGATAGATTTTCCAAGATGGCACATTTCATTGCTTGTAAGAAGACTAATGATGCAACACATATAGCTAATCTATTTTTTCCAGAAATTGTATGATTACATGGATTGTCTATAAGTATTGTGTCTGATCAAGATACAAAGTTTGTAGGGCATTTCTGCAGAACTCTTTGGAAGAAACTGGGAGCTAACCTCAATTTTAGTTCAGCATACCATCCTCAAACAGAGGGATAGACCAAACTATTAAACAGGAGCTTGGAAAACATATTGAGAAGTTTAGTGTATCAAAATCCTAAGCAATGGGATTTAGCACCAGCTCAGGCTAAATTTGCTTATAATGATACTCCAAACCAAAGTACTGGAATGAGTCCATTTCATATTGTTTTTGGAATTTACCCAAGAGGTGTGTATAAGCTCAAAAATTTGGGTAAACAAGAGACAAGAAGTGCAAAATCTAAAGCGTTTGTAGAGCAGATGCAGAGACTACAAGAAGATGTCAAAGGAAAATTGCAGGAAAGCTGTGGCAAATACAAACAGAGGATAGATATGAAAATAAGAGAGAAATAATTCCAAGTGGGAGATTTGGTGATGGTGTATTTGAGAAGAGAAATATTTCCTGCTAAAACTTACAATAAACTTAAAATGAAAAAAATAGGACCATGTAGAATTGCAAGAAAGTTTTAAGCTAATGCATATGAAATTGAGTTGCCGGCGGGGATTGGAATATCACCTATATTCAATGTTGCAAATTTGTATCCATAAAAAGAGGCAGAGACAGAGCTACAGGAGGAAACTATAGGAGATGAATTTCAAACTGTGAACTGGGAAGAACAAATGCCAAAGACAGCTAAGAAAGAAGTGGAAGTTGTTTTGGAGAAAAGAGTATCTGAAAGAACCAGAGGATAGACTTATTTCCAATATCTAGTCAAATGGAAAGGACAACCAGTGGAGGATGCTAGCTGGTTGACAACAGAGGAATTGCAGAAGTATGGAGTAAGTCCTGAAAGTTTTAAGGATGATTATTTTCTTCCCCAGGAGTTTGATGCAGGAGCATCTGGACTTAGCCAGCAATGTGAAATTTTGTTCACATGTTATGGCTAAAAAAGTTGAATTTTATTGTCCTGATTGGTCAAAAGTCAGTTTTACTGCGAGGGTTGGATCTCTCAAGAAATGAGTTGTATTTCATTATTGTAATAGTTATAAATTGTCTTATTTTATGTTCAAAGATAAGTTGTTAGCATAGGTGTGTGGTAGAGCTAGGAATTAGAGATTTGTTGTTAGATTGATTAAAAATAGAAATAGCGCTGTTAAGCACAGTTAGAGTAATATTTGATTGATAAAATGAAAGGAAAGATGTAATGAGAGGGGGAGGATTAAGTGTGCAAGAGAAATAATTAGTGTGTGTGATTCCGTTGAAACAAAGGTCTTTTCATATGTTGTAATCGAGCCAATGCAGAGACTCTATAACTCTTTTATATTGATAAATTGATGTTGTGTGTGATCATACATCTAACCTGTAGAAATTCCCATTTTGCTTTCGTTCTTTGTATTCGGCACAGAGTTGATCATCCCTTTTCTTGTATATGTTTCACTGTATAAATTGCCAGATTAATAGAAGGCAGAGGCCTTTTATATAAATAACATTGGTTGTTTCCGCTTTAAATCCCAACCATTGGATCACCGATATCAGATCGGAAAAGTTAATTGACATGATTTTGGTCTTGTAGGTGAAAATCCGATTTACACTAAGAATTAGCACAAAACACTTAGCGGATCTAAAATCCAGACTTGAAATATTATAAATGGAGGCTTTTAACTTTATCAGGTCCGTGGATCTCAATCGAATCGCAAGTTTGTTTAAGAGGAAGGCAGATCCCAAATCTTCACAAGTTGCGATTAGCGATTGCTGACATATCTCATCAAGACATTTAAGTGGGGGGACAAGGCCTTAAGCCGGGAAAAGCATCGATTGTCGATAGTGATCGGCATGATAAATCGCATCGGGACTTTTTAAAAGGGAGAGCATACATCAACGATTTGCATCTTGCAATGATGTGATTTAATCTGGACAGTAGGTTCATTTAGATCGCGATCTCTAGCGAATTGCGAACATTTATGTTTATAAAGCGCAAATGCATTGTTTTGGCCTTGTTTCGAAGGCATTCCGATTATAAGGGAAAAGGCAGAGTTGTAAAGAAAAGGGAAATTGTGGGGTGATTGTTGAGTTTTATTAAGCCACTGTTTCTGCCTACGTAAGTAGAATATGCCAAATAAGATAAAAATAGATCATGTTCCATTAATTTCACCAGAACTTCTTCAAAGGGACAGAAGTGCATGTTTTGAAGATTTTTTCTGATAAAATTTTTGGACCCCTCTCTAAATGCATGAGAGGGGTTTAAATACTAAACTATAAAACTAAAATTATATTATTACAAAAATAGTTGAGGAGGTTTAAACGACCTTCCTCAAATTATCCAAAATAAAACAAAATAGAAATGAGCATGGTGACTAATTGTTTTGTATTTGATCCTTTAGATCGCAAATGTCCATCATGGGTTTTAGTTGTGTTGGTTGGCCAATTTCAGCTTTCAACTGCCCAGTGAACATGACGTTGGTCAGTGCTGGCACCATATTCTCCATAGAAGTGGTTAGGCATCATAGGGTCATCCACTGGCTATGATGTTTCATTAAATGTTGCCAATATGCTTCCCAATTTAACATGATCATTTGCCTAATTTCTTCTACTTTTTCTTCTATTGCCTGTCTCCAATGTAGCTTAGGCTATTTTACATTAGGAAGAAAACTCAGAATGGACTCTACCACAAGGTTGGTGCTATGTAAATTCTCATTAATATTTTTGATAACACTGTTGTTGCTACTACTGCGTCTGTTGTTGCCCTTTCTACCTCTATAAGACGAGAATCATAGTTTGCAAATAAGATTTCTTTGTATGACTCCTCCAGTCTAGGCAAGTTGGCTTTTCTCCCATCTTCTGAATTCTGCAGGTGATGAAGTCAAAGACTCTTTTCAAGATTTCATTGTCAATTTGTCGCTTGTTTCACAATAAGAATTCCATTGCGAAATATTCTGGCATAATAGTTCTTTTTGGTGCATTAGCTTGGAGTTAGGGCCAAGCACTTCAGTAATAAACCGATCAATTTTTTTATCATATTTATGTAGATCAGTTATTCCTTGTATTTGTGCTTCCTTCTCTGCTGAGTTGGCTTGATGTTTTATTTGCATCTACTCGAACTCTTGTTGAAGCTTAGCTAATTGTGTCTTTGCTTGTTGGTCAAATTTTGCTCGTTGTAGTTGTTATTCAAGTGACAGAATTTAATCTTATTTTTCCTTGAGAAACATTTGCACCTCTGTTGCTTTGTCGATGGTCATTGTAGCATAGGCACCTACAAACTGTGACAGTCTACTAAGGTTGGTGGACCGGTTGATGGGTAAGTCTTTCCAAAAAACATCCATCGGTTCATTATCAGGGGTAGTAACAGTAGTAGAATCCAACTTTCTTTTTTTCCTTTGTCTTTTAACAACTAATTTGTGTTGTGGGCTATAAAACACATCAAGAGGGGGAATCTCCTCAATTCTCAAAATAATTTCATAGGTGGGAGTAACAAGGATGTGCTCTACCTCTTAAGTATTTACAGTCTCTTTTGCTATAATTTCTTGAGTTGTTTTCTGTTGTGGAGTTTGAAACTCTAGCGTTTGTTCCTCTGTATGGACCCTTTTATTAAATTTGTCCCATTCTTCCTGTAAATAATTCACTAGGGGTTTTATTGGCTAGGTGGAGGTGGGATGGATTTTAGCCTATTTGCTAGCTAAAGTTTTCTCATCTGTCTTTTTTGTAGATTAGTTTGTATAATTTTCTAAATACTTGCTTCTGCTTTTCCCATTTTGTGATTACTTCTCTAACTCCCTAGTAGATTTCTCTTGGGATTCTACTCTAGAATCAGTTTTAGAATTTTCTTTGGAATCTCCTTTTAGACTTACACTAGGAGTAGGCTCCCTTATAGATTCAATCAATAATTGGTCCAATGGGACCTTTGTTATCCTCATTTATTTATACTCGTAAAAGGTTTCAAGATCTTCACGGTCAAAAAGTAATTGTGCCATATGCTTCACCTCTGTGAAGGTGTTCTTCTACAAAAAGATGTCATCAAATGCATCTTCCTCATTACTGAATACTTTCATTTTTACCATGGTGGTAAAGTCTTTGACAGTGTCGAATGGGTCATATTACCTTCCAGGGAATTTAGGTAATTGCAGAGATAACATAATCTCTACTTCTTTAAATGCATGTACCAAGTCCTGAAATGCAAATGCTCCACACTGTAAAGGGAATGTAGGCCAAATGGCCTTTTTTGCTTCCTTTAATGTTTTCCTCAGCCCTCCCTCACTAGCTGTTTGATAGGCTATCTCTCTAGCCATCAGTCTGACTGGAACATAGTATGGGAGGACATGGGGGGGTGGGGGGGCGGGGTGATGCTGCCAAATACCCTAATATACATAAATCTTTCCTCCCCAAACCATCTGGCCACTAGGAGGATATCTACCTTAGCTTATTTGGAAATCATGGGGGCCTCTCTATTATAATGCCATTTGTGGATAGGGAGCATAACTCCATGACAAATTTTGTAAAAATGTGGTTGAAAGTGAGATTCCCACCTGTCTTTATGGTATATGTGAATGGGAAATGGATTTTGGATAGTCCACTTCCATGCCATGAGAGGCAATTTCGAACCAAAACAAATTTCATCCATTACATAGGGACTCACAAAAAATGGAGGGTAAACCCTCAAAGGAACACTTCTTTTCCTTTTATACTCCATTATTGTTCTTGTTAAATTATCAAACAAAATTTGTGCCCAATTCATTATAGTTGCACTTACGGCTGCATCTATTAATGGCGGCCATTCTGGGGAGAATTTAGTACTATCAGGTTTTCCAAATATTCTACATAGCATGGACAGTACAAAACTATGAGGGGGACAAATAGACACAATAGAGTACATACCCTTCTTGTCTTTCTTGATTTTTCCCTCATTATTTAACCAGGTCTGGGTGCAGTCTGTTGGGTCCTCATTCTCTTTGGAAAATTTCTCAATGAACTGCTTGTTGTAGATGACTTGTGGCTCTGGTAGGTGGTACATAAGCTGCAGGTTGTCTGGGGTAAAAGAACCCATAAACTCTTGGTTTCTTGTCTTGAATTCTCTATCTGAGATGTCAACTTCATTAATAACCCATTTAACCATGTCTGTATAAGGGATTATTTGGATGTGTAGCTATGCGATGCAAAAATGAGCATGTTGTCTCAAACATGGAGGTGTCTGTGGAATCACGTCCGTCAACTTCAACCTTCCTTTCCAAAATCCTTGGTCGCTCTTCTTCCAGTATATTATACATGGCTTCCCACGTAGAGGTTCCTCCCTCTCTGTTGCATGTAGTATCCGTAAATAGAGGATTCATTCTTGACTTCTCAAAGACGACTGCCTTGCCTTCCTTCACCATTTCTCCCAACGATTTGCTCTGTGGATTTTCCCTGAAAGTGAAGAACAACAACTATTGGATACACAAAGATGACAATGAACATGAAATGAAATAATGCATATAACTTGTAAAGGTGATAAAAGGAATTTAATTTGGACACACGCAAGAAGATATCATATCATGTTAAGTGGCTTTCCACACATAAATGCAGTTAACTCTTATGAAATGCCCACTAATTCTTCATTATCCCTTAGCTTTAATGCTCATAAATGTTTGCATTGTAAGTCGGGATGAAAGATTCTAGGGTAGCGAGCCTTTGAATTTTGATAATGTTGATTTTGCGATTTGCAAAGAAATATCGCAAAACGCAATATCGCATTGTTCCTTTTCACTTTTCTTGCCTTGCCTTACGTTTTTTGCGAGATGTGAGATGCAAGCCGCTTGTTTATTGTCTCAAAACATAGCTACTTGTCAGGTTTTTCCTATGTAAAGACCTTTTTTAATAAGTGGCAGACCTAAACATTTGTTCATGATGTATTGAAGGAGTGGGTCCAGGTCTTGATTACCTTTCATAATATTCATTGATGGTAAGTTTGTGGCACTCTTTTAAATGATCGAAATGCGATGTGATAAAGGTTATGATGCCATCACAATTTTGCATTTCGCTTGTTTTGAGATAAACTTTTAAGGCGGGCTCTTCATAAATAGTGATACGCGATGTGAGACTTGTTTTTGAAGAGAAGAGCTTTAGGACCTAGTTTATGTCAAAAATATGATAGTTTTGAGGTATAAAGCGTAGAGTCCTCTTTTAATCATTTTTCACTAGATTTGGTGCATTCACAATGTTTTTTATGATGCTTAATCATGCGATATGTGGGAAGGAAAACATTTAGTAGTCCTTTTGAAAAAGGGGTGTGATTGATATCTTGCTTTATTCCAAAATTGAATAAGAAAAATGCCTAAATGCTAAGTTTATGTTTGAAGGGATTTTTTAAAGGGTCCCCATTTATTAATGTAATATTAACTACTACTATTAATAAATGTGGGGTTTTTGAATAGCACAATAGAACCCTTCAACCAAATTTGTCTAGTTCATAGCTCCATGTTGCAGTTTTGTTTCAAGATACCAATTCATAGGAATCGTTTCTAGTATGTGGATAAACCCATGTACCCACTCTTATTCTGGATTTTCTTTCCAAACCAAAGTGTAAAGATGAATATGATCCTAGGGATCAACCTTACTATCATACTTTACTTCTATTTCTGTTTCATTGAGCTAAACCTGATCCATGTTAATCTTTGATATTATTTCCAATCTGCTATATTTCTTTTATGAGTACCCCACCGTCTAGCAGGTTGTTGGGTTGTTATGAGTACCCCTTCGTTGCACCGATTGTGTAGCAGGGGGGTCACAGGGGGAGCAGCAGCCCCCCCTGTCCAAGGGGTTTGAGGGGGGTGGGTAACCCCCCTCTAAAGGGTCTAAGGCAATGCCCCGGGAAAAAAAAATTTGGACCCTATATTAGGTTGGGCGAACCTACCTATGGTTTTCGGTCCATGGTTTTGGACACGATGGTTTTCAGTCCATGGTATTGGATGCTTCGGCATGTATAAATATGTATTGTAACATTGAAAGGAAAATAACGAAAAATCAAGCTGGTAGTCCCAGTTTTGGGATCCAAGGGAAAATATCTATGTATATGTGTTTTATGTGTTATGCGCTCGCATTGTTTATCTTTCTGTGTTTTAAAATTCATATGCAGGTAAATTTTGTACAGGGTTAAAACCTACATTTGTTATCAGAGTTGTTTTGGCTTCAAGGGGAATCCTCTTCAAACAGTTGAAAACATGAAAAGATAAACAAACCCTAAGCTAGGGAACTACAATATCAATGATTTCCACCTTTATACTTGATTCATTTAGTTGAGCTAAAATGGGAGAGATAATGGCACACATAAACACATGATAACTTGAATTACAAAAGGAGAAATAGTACTAAATCACCTTGCCACAAGAATCCAACAAAATTCTGCAAACCCTGGTCTATTTCCTTGCCAAACTGCAAAGATGAATGTACAATAATGCTCAAAGCATTCACAAGAGTCCAACCTTTTCCAATGACTAAAAAAATACTAGATATAGGAAACAAAAAACTCATCCTAGCCTTTAGGGGTCGAGTTCATAAGTTTAGGAACTGTTTCAACAAGATCTAAACTGAAAACTAAAAAGTAGGCAGTGGAACAACTTGCCTCTAAAAACTAGGAAACTGATTCATTCAGTTGCAAAATACCTTTTCATGATGAATCTACCTCTATGAGTGAAAATTTAACATATTTACATCAAAATCCATCAAGTCACATCAAATTACATCATGATTTTGACTATTAGAAAGAAAAAAGCCAAATTGTGAAGAAACTAGGCGAAAAACAGAGTTTTTGACCAAAAATGACAAAATTTCATCATGTACACCGCACTATTTTGGAGCTACTTTTGGAGGCCTTCCCATGAACCCAATTTGCTCCAAGTGAGATTTTTGGAAAGGTCTTCCTATATACTATTCAGAACAAGTGGAATTTCTAAATCTGGTCTTCATTTTCCCCTCCAAAAATGAGTTATACCAACATTGTTTCTTGTGTGACCAAAAAGGGGCAGAAAGGTCATTTTTGAGGTATTTTTGATCTTTTTGGAAGCTCAAAACTTGTCAAAAAAAAATTTCCATGTGAGGGAATTCGTATCTTTTCATGAGGAATCCAAATATGTTGAGTTTTCCTCAAAAGGAGGTCCCTAGCAAAAGCGGGTGCCAAGTGGCACGGCACACCAAGCAAAAAAACCTATTTTTTAGGCCAAAAATTCAAAATTTGCAAAAAGTTTCCCAAATTTCTTGAAATTTGGCCTGAGTGTCCTTCATCAAGTGTTGTGTTGGGCTAAGGAAGCCTCAGCCAAGATCTGGAGTCTATCTTTCTCTTTTCTCTTCCTTGATGCTTTCTTCAACTTGGCCTTCAAAATCTTGATTCTTGCTTTGCACACCTTGTTTCTCGCCAAGTAGTGGTAGACCATGTGCCTCAATATCGTTTTCTCCCTGTTGGCCTTCTCTAGCATCTTTTCCAAGTGCATATTTTCCCTCTCAAGTCAAGAATCCTTGTCATTCTCTATCTCTTATTCAATGGAAGTCAAAGTGACATGGTCCTCTTCGTCATTTTGCTTCTTCAGTTTCAACATTTCTAGCTCCATTAGGCTTTGCTTACCCTCCAACTATTTGTTTTCTTTCTTTTTTTTCATCTATATCATCCTCTTGCATCTTCTCTTTGCCTTTGTTTTGCTGCTTATGTTTCTCCATAGAACTATCACCGATTGTCTCTTTCTCATAGTGCTTGTCTTAGAAAAATGATGAGATGAAGGTATGGTGGAAAAATGATGATGAAAGAGGAATGAAAGAGGACAATGGTGATGAGTATGAAGATATTTTACTCTTGGGAAATGAAATTGGGGAAAGAATGGAATAGTTTTGGGAGATTAGGGTTTAGTGAGGGATTTAGGGTTTTATGAGGGAATTAGTTACTTTAGGGGAGTGGGATATTTGACTAGGGTTTGGGATAGTGGGATTAGGGATTTAGGGTTAGTAGTTTAGGGATATGGGGAATATGGAATGGGTAAATAGGAATGTAAAGGAAAGGAGAAAATGAGGTGAGGTAGTGAGAGAATGAAAATGAAAAGGGTGGAATTTAGCAGCAAAAGCGTAACATATAAACCCTATGTAATATTTCTTTTAACAAGAAATGCAAAGAGCTAGGGTTTCAATTTTTTCCGTTAAATCACCATAAACACTCAGATAACTCATTCATTGGCCATTAGGGAATGTCAACTTACTTGAATGATTGAGGAGTTAGTGATTTTTTAATTGTGGAGGATGATGTGAGTGGTTTCAGGTCTTGCAGTCTTGTGCACCTCGCCACCTCACAGGTGCGTCGCGCTAGCTCTGTGCACCGCGCCCATTGTAAAAATACACTATGAAACACTACCAGGTGTGCCGCACTGAATGTGTGTGCCACACTCTAACCCAAGTGCACCGTGCCACCGATTTTTCACCCTTCAAACATTAAATTGCTCTCTTGGCCTTTAAAAATTGAAATGCACTTGATTTATTCACTTTGTGGACAAAAATGAGCCTCCTTTGATTTCAAAAAACTTTATATAGCCATGGCTTTTAGTTTTTCATTCAAGAAAACCCACTTTGCTAATGTTTGATTTTCACTTGCTTTATACACTCTGTTTTTTGGCAGTTTTCTTTATTTTTGCTTTTAATGGACTAAATACTTTGGCATTTTGATTCTTTGCAGGAACTGAAGTAGCAGAGGCTTGGCAAAGTGACCAGCACTGTTTTTGAAACTATTACATATAGAGAAAATGAAATTACATGAAACATAAAAAACTGTATTTTTCCTCAAAACAGGGTATTAAGGAAAAATCAATCACTGAGCATGTGATCATTATAATTATTGTTTCTGATAGTTTATTTGACCTCCTCATGAACCTACTGACCATTATTGAGTGTTTTCAAGACCTTATTGACGAAACCCTAGACCTAATGAGACCTAAAACCCTAAAAATGACTTTTGCAGATGTAAAGACAAAAAATGGCTACAGATGGTCTAGATGCATGAAAATGGGCCAACAGGTAAAGAACATGAGGGAAAATGTATAAAATCCCACTACTATCAGATGATCCATGATCCTAATGGAATGCAGCTGATCGGATGAGACACCTCACATGCAATGCAACAAGAGTATTTGATCACTGATGGAGGGATGAAGATACCAACAATAACATTGGCTCCAATGGGGATGGTAGCTCCTTGGTGGTGCCAAGAACTAAAGATCTCTAGGAAAGCAAGTAGTGCCTTTGTCCATTGGGCTATGGAGTCAAAAACTCAAGCTGAAATACATGACTTAAAACTGACGACTTGACGACACAAACTGACTCTCACTCAACTAAAAACTAACTCAATACTTAAACACAACCGAAAAACTAGAAATGATGCTCAAAGTAGAGCTTATTCATCAAAACCTACTCTAACAGTTTCATTCATCACTTGTTCAAGTGAAATGAAACAACCAATGCAACCAAGTAAGTATTCTGGATGTTGTTTGAATTCTCCACAATTGCTTGCTTATGAACAGCAAGAGAGAACTACTGAAAGGCAACTCCCATGAAAACTTGTGAATAGATCCGTTGAATGATATGGATTCTCTATCCGCCTCCAAAAACACTGCATAAGGATCTTGAAATTCATGCACACTGGGACTTATCTCATCCAATGGATTACTTCTCTTCCCTTCATACCATGAATGCAAACTTTGATCTGAGATTTGTGACGAGACTCCTACTGAAAATGACAAAGAAACCGATTGCTCGGTCAAGTTTGTATCAATACTTTTGTCAAGCTCACAAATAGGAGGACTTTGATTGCAGACATCATCCAACACATCAGTTATTGGATCGTGAAAAACTTGAAAAGACTGTTGCAACCCATTTTCTGTTGGTTCCGATGAAATTATATGATTTCCTATAGGTTGCTCATTTGAAGATATAATATGCAATTTACCCTTCAAAAACTGAAATGATTCAAAAAACATTATATGGAATCATCTTGTATCATTTGATCATATGTGCTAGCTTCCAAGTCTTCATCTACAACTTGACAATCAATGGGATTCGGGGGCTGCAACTCTAGATATGAAAAGTCTTGAACAAGGATTTCATTGCCCTCAAGATGGTCCAGATAAAAACTTATCGGCAGTTGATTTCTAATTGCATGAATGTTGTCTCTGATGAACTGAAATGAAGCAAAATAAAAAGGCAAATATCCTTCACTTACTTCAAATTTTCTGCACTTTCCTCGTCATTTCCATAACTGATATGCGATGGTTGAACATTGTATTCGAGCTGCTGAAAGTGAACTTCTTCCTCCCACAAACTAGCTGTTGGTTTGTCTATAAGATTAGCTTCTCTTTGGAGAACATAATCATCATCATACTAATCAAACTGAGGCAAATCATCAGTATAAAACACATCATCAAGCATACATGTCATATCAACAAATCTCTCTTCTCCAAGACGATCTATAAAACAATCATTATCAGATCTATGACAATTGGGATAAGAAAGAAGATGCTTTGGATCAGCAACTTGTTCTTCTTCAATCAATGAGCCATGGGCTTGAACATCATAATCTTTCCTTGTAGTGAGATTTTTCATAATATCTTCCACTACACTTACCTTTTAAATGTTGAGCTTTACCTCTCAAGATATAGATTCCTCTAAATCTATGTTCTTCAGCTCTTCTTCCTTCAACTTTGCCCTTCGGATCAGCAAATGAGCCTCTACATCTACTGCAATGTTCTGAATATCTTCAAGTGTTGCAAGATTTCTTTTTCTTAGCTGAAACTCCATTTCTGGATCAAAGGCACCTGGGTAGTGCAAGAGAGCGGATCCAAGAGGAGGTCTTATATTAACAGGCATCGAAAAGTAGACTTGATGAAATCTAGCGGAAAATTGTTATATTGTCTCCCCTAGTAATCTTTTCAGCTAGTCATACTCTTCTATAATCAAGAAATGGTTTTGTCTTACCACCCACCTGTCAAGGAAAACTTTGACAAACTATTGGAAATCTGAGATGCTCGCATCAGGCAGGGTTTTAAACCAACTCTTGACTTTGCCTTGTAAAGAAAGAGCAAAAAGCCTAATACTAACATCTTCTTCATCAACTTCAAAAAGGTCAAGAAAAGACTCAAAATTTGGTACATGTCTCTCAGCAGTGATGTTGTCGCGTTCACCATCAAATCTCGGTAGATATAGGTCATGTTTTTTAGGGAAATCATGGGATATAGGAGGTAAAATCAGAGGCTTGTATCGATCTGGAATTTTACAAGGTATAGGGGTATGTACAGAAAGTATAGAATCAATCTTGGTCTCTTGAGGCTCATCAGTTTGAAGACAGTCATCACAAGATTTAGAATACGAGTCTTGATCAAGATCAAAGGCATGCAAATCTTTGGTATTCACAATCTTCAAAGGGAAAGAATCAAATGCAAGCTTAGGATCTTTTCTCAAATACAATAGACTTTCCAAAGCCTTCTTGACATTCTCGGAAAAGAGAAGAAATAATTTATAACAAAGAACAAAATGTCTTGGATGAAATTCCAACTTGAATACTTGATCTTTCCATATTGTCCTTTCATGTTTCTACTAGTCGGGTTCATCCTCCAGTGGAGTCCTTGGATCTGATCTCAAAACTGATTTCGAATCACCAGGTGAATGATTTCAGCCTTATTGTGTCTGATAGTTGTTCATCATCAACAATTAGATCTAAACTTGATTACATTTACTGGGGAAATTTGTAAGTCAGAGGTTTAGTTCATAAACTAAACCGGAGATTGACTGAAGAAGCATTCATCTACTTATGCACTCGCAAAGCAAGAGCAGTTCGAAGGCTACCTAGCTAAATTCAGGCTCTGTCTGTAGTTTATAAAACAAAGAACACTAAAAAACAAATAAAATTTTCTTCCCCAGTATGGTTTCCACTATGTTAGGGCATGGATCTACCTCAGGCTGAGAAAGGCAAGATCTAGGGTAACATCAAACCATGCTTAAACTGGTAGCTAGCCCTACCAGGTCTGGAGAGGGCTCTCTCCTTGTCAATCTCAGGAAAATATAGCAAATGAAGCTTTATATGACTGACATAAAGACTAATTTTAGGCTAGGTATATGCTCAGAGGATTTTGTTTGAATTTAATGATGTTTTGTTGGCTCAAAAGTGAAAGGCAGTTTTGGGTCTAGGGATTGGATACAGTTTTGTGGAGGTTTCTGTGGGGCAAGGTAGGCAAATGGTTTAGTACTTTAAAATAAGTTAGATGGAGAGTCTTAAGACTAGTGAAGAGTTAGAGAGGGCATGACAGTGTCAAGAATCCTCTTCAAACAGTTGAAAACATGAAAAGTTACACAACCCCTAAGGTAGAGCACTGCAATATCAATGATTTCCACCTTTATAATTGATTCATTTAGTTAAGCTAAAATCAGAGAGATAATGGCACACATAAAAACATGATAACTTGAATTACAAAAGGAGAAAAAATACTAAATCACCTTGCCACAAGAATCCCACAAAATGCTGCAAACCCTGGTCTATTTCCTTGCCAAACTGCAGAGATGAATGTACAATAATGCTCAAAACATTCGCAAGAGTCCAACCTTTTCCAACGACTGAAAAACTACTAGATATAGGCAACAAACAACTCATCCTAGCCTTTAGGGGTCGAGTTCATAATTTTAGTAGTTGTTTCAACAAGATCTAAATTGAGAACTAAAAAGCAGGCAGTGGAACAGCTTGCCTCTAAAAACTAGGAAACTAACTCATTCAGTTGCAAACTACTTTTTCATGATGAATCTACCTCTATGAGTGAAACTTTAACATATTTACATCAAAATCCATCAATTCACATCACATTACATCATGATTTTGACTATTAGAAAGAGAAAATTCAACCTGTGAAGAAATTAGGCGAAAAACAGAGTTTTTAAACCAAAAATGACAAACTTTCATCCTGCGCGCCGAGCTCTTGATCCTGTGTGCCGCACTACTTTGGAGCCACTTTTGGAGACCTTCCCGTGCAAAAAATTTGCTCCAAGTGGTCTTGTTGGAAAGGTCTTATTGTATAATATCTAGAACAGTGGAATTTCTAAATTTGGTCTTCATTTGCCCCTCCAAAAATGAGTTCTCCAAACACTACTTCTTGTGTGGCCAAAAAGGAGCAAAAAGGTCATTTTTGAGGTGTTTTTGACATTTTTGGAAGCTCAAAACTTGTCAAAATTTCTTGTCCATGTGATGGAATTAATATTTTTTCATGAGGAATCCAAAAAATCCGAGTTTTCCTCAAAAGGAGGTCCCTAGCAGAAGCGCGCGCCAGGTGGTGCGGCACACCAGGCAAAAAAACCTGTTTTTTAGGCCAAAAATTCAAAATTTGCAAAAAGTTTCCCAAATTTCTTGAAATTTGGGCTGAGTGTCCTTCATCAATTGCTGTGTTGGGCTAAGGAAGCCTCAACCAAGATCTGAAGTCTATATTGCTCTTTTCTCTTCCTTGATGCTTTCTTCAACTTGGCCTTCAAAATCTTGATTCTTGCTTTGCACACCTTGTTTCTCTCCAAGTAGTGGTAGGCCATGTGCCTCAACATCTTTTTCTCCCTGCTGGCCTTCTCTAGCATATTTTCCAAGTGCATATTTTCCCTCTCAAGTCAAAACTCCTTGTCATTCTCTATCTCTTGTTCAATGGAAGTCAAAGTGACATGGTCCTCTTCGTCATTTTGCTTCTTCAGTTTCAACATTTCTAGCTCCATTAGGCTTTGCTTATCCTCCAACTATTTGCTTTCTTTCTTGTTTATCATCTATATCATCCTCATGCATCTTCTCTTTGCCTTTGTTTTGTTGCTTATGTTTCTCCATAGAACTATCACTAAGTGTCTCTTCCTCATAGTGCTTGTCTTAAGAAAATGATGAGATGAAGGGATGGTGGAAAAATGATGATGAAAGAGGGATGAAAGTGGACAACGGTGATGAGTATGAAGAGATTTTACTCTTGGGAAATGAAATTGGGGAAAGAATGGAATAGTTTTGAGAGATTAGGGTTTAGTGAGGGATTTAGGATTTTATGAGGGAATTAGTTACTTTAGGGGAGTGGGATATTTGACTAGGGTTTGGGATAGTGGGATTAGGGATTTAGGGTTAGTAATTTAGGGATATGGGGAATATGGAATGGGTAAATAGGAATGTAAACAAAGGGAGAAAATGAGGTGAGGTAGTGAGAGAATGAAAATGACAAGGGTGGAATTTAGCAGCAAAAGAGTAACATATAAACCCTATGTAATGGTTCTTTTAATAAGAAATGCAAAGAGCTAGGGTTTCAATTTTTTCCATTAAATCACCATAAACACCAAGATAACCCATTCATTGGCCATGAGGGAATGTCAACTTACTTGGATAATTGAGGAGTTAGCGATTTTTTAATTGTGGAGGATGCTATGAGCGATTTCGGTCTTGCAGTCCTATGCACCACGCCACCTCACAGGTGCACCACATTGGCTCTGTGCGCCACACCCATTGTAAAAATACACTATGAAACACTGCGAGGTGCCCCGCGCGGAATGTGTGCGCCACACTCTAACCCAGGTGCGTCGTGCCACCAATTTTCACCCTTCAAACATAAAATCACTCTCTTGGCCTTTAAAAATTGAAATGCACTTGCTTTCTTCACTTTGTGGACACAAATGAGCCTCCTTTGATTTGAAAAAACTTTATATAGCCATGGATTTTAATTTTTCATTCAAGAAAACCCACTTTGCTAATGTTAGATTTTCACTTGCTTTATACACTCTGTTTTTGGGTAGTTTGTTTATTTTTTCCTTTAATGGACTAAATACTTTGGCATTTTGTTTCTTTTCAAGAACTAAAGTAGCTGAGGCTTGGAAAAGTGACTAGATCTGCTTCTAAAATTATTACATATAGAGAAAATGAAATTACATGAAACATAAAAAACTATGTTTTTCCTCAAAACAGGGTTTTGAGGAAAAATCAATCACTGAGCATGTGATCATTGAAATTATTGTTGTTGATACTTTATTTGACCTCCTCATGCACCTGTTGACCATTATTGAGTGTTTTCAAGACCTTATTGATGAAACCATGGACCTAATGAGACCTAAAACCCTTAAAATAACTTTTGCAGATTTAAAGACAAAAAATGACTACAAATGATCTAGATCCATGAAAATGGGTCAGCAGGTAAAGAACATGAGGTAAAATGTATAAAATGCCACTACCATCAGATGATCCATGATCCTAATGGAATGCAGTTGATTAGATGAGACACCTAACATGCAATGCAACAAGAGTATTTGATCAATGATTGAGGGATGAAGATACCGACACTAACATGGTGAATAAATTGTTCTCAAGGAAAAAGTTGTATAACCTGAGGATGAAAGATGGAGACGCGATGACAAAGCATCTAAATGCATTTAATAATTTGATTCATGGGATAGTCTAGTTATTGCAATAGGTAGCAATGCAACTGTCGTGCAGTTTGATGAAATAGTCTCACCCTTGCTGACGAAGGAGATGAGACGGGAAAATATGGAGATCCAGAATGGTGATGCCTTGTCTATACAAGGACGGTCCCAGAACAGAAACAAAAATAAGTCATCGAGTGGGAGATCTAAATCTCCAATAAAACCTATAAAGGTGGTGTGTTGGAAATGCGAAAATAAAGGGCAATACAAAAGGGACTGTAAATCTAAAGCTCCTGACAAAGGAAAGGGATCTGATGATGCTTCTTCTACAGAGGCGAAAACCACCTTAGATGAAGGTGGGGATGTGTACTTGGCTTCTTCAAGTACACATGTACATCATGAGGCATGGTTGATTGACTCAGGTGCATCCTTTCACTTCACTCCCCATATAGAGTGGTTCTACAAGTATGATAAATACGATGGTGGTGATGTCTTCTTAGGGGATGATAAGAAGACTAGAATTGTTGGTCGCAAAAAAGTAAAGTTGAAGTTGCAAGGTTGACGGGTTAGAACACTTTCGGGTGTTGTGCATTGGCCAAAAATCTAATTTCTGTAAGCAAGCTGGATGATGCAGGTGTAAAAACAATGTTTGAGAAGGATACCTACAAGATGGTTCGAGGAGCACTGGTATTGATGCAGGGAGTTCAGACTAGAAATTTGTACAAGCTACAAGGTAGCACTGTTGTTGATGGGTGCAACAGTTTTGTGGTTCCTGAAAGTGGACCAGTAAATCTAGTGGTCTTTAGAGAGAAGACCATGTTGTGGCATCAAAGGCTTGGACATATTGGAGAGAAGGGCCTTCAAATACTTCATGGTAAAGGTATGGTAGAAGGTATGAGTAATAGCTCTCTGGATTTTGATTCTGTGAAAATTGTGTATATGGGAAGCAGAATCGGGTGAGTTTCCCCCCTCTGGTGGTAAGAGGATGAAACAAATATTAGAGCTTGTGCACAGTGATGTGTTTGGACCTGTGAAAATTCCATCATTGGGTAAGTCTGTGTACTATGTATCATTTATAGATGACTTCTCAAGGAATACATGGATATATTTCCTTAAGAAGAAATTTTAAGTCTTTGACAGGTTTAAAGAATTTAAGGCTCTGGTGGAAAATCAGACAGAGAAGAAGATAAAGGTACTGAGGACAGATAATGGTGGAGAATTCTGCAGCAAGGAATTTGAAGAATTCTGTAAGAATTTTGGTATATCACGGTAGAATACTACTCCATATACACCTCAGCAAAATTGAGTCGCAGAAAAAATGAACAAGACGTTGATGGAAAGGGAAAGAAACATGCTCAGTGGTGCCGGGTTAGGACAGGAATTCTGGGGCAGAGGCGGTGGATACTGCATGTTACTTGGTCAACAAGTCACCTTCATCAGCGTTGGAGGATAAGACTCCACAAGAAGTATGGCCTGGTAAGAAACCCTCTCTTTCACATCTGAGGGTATTTGGATGTGATGCATATGTACATGTTCCAAAGGAGAAACGAACCAAGTTGGATAGTAAATCTGAAAAGTGCATCTTTATTGGGTATAAGGATGGTTTAAAGGGTTATAAGCTTTGGAACCCAGTAACAGGGAAGGTTGTGTACAGTCGAGATGTGGTGTTCATAGAGGTGAAAGATGTTATTAAACATGAAGTCCCACCAAAGGAACCTGTGAAGATAGAGTTTGAACTAAAGGAGGAAGAATCAGACTCTGTAGCAGAAGAGGAATCAGAAGATGAAGAGCCACAAACTTCGGCTGTGAGAAGATCAGCTCGAGAAAGAAGGCAGCCAGAAAGGTATAGTCCATCTGCTTTCTGTTCAAACTTTGCTTTGTCTGTTACTGATGATGATCCTAGACCTGTGAAGGAAGCAGTGGATTCAGAGGATGGAAAACTCTGGAAAGAAGCCATGGTTGATGAAATGGCATCTTTGCACAAAAATGAGGCTTGGGATCTGGTGGAGTTGCCGGATGGAAGGAAACTCCATTGGCAGCAAATGGGTGTTCAAAAAGAAGACAAATGCAGAAGGAAAAGTAGAGAATACAAAGCTTGATTTGGTAGTAAAAAGGTTTATTCCCAGGCTGCAGGTAATTTGATTTTGGTGATAATTTTTTCTCCTGTTGCCAAGGTAACTTCTATTAGATTACTTTTATTTGTGGTTGTTGCCTTTGATTTTGAGGTAGAACAGATGGATGTGAAGACAACATTTCTTCACGGGGATTTGGAAGAGGAAATCTACATGAAGCAACCTGAAGGCTTTGCGGTGAAGGGTAAGAAAAACTAGTATGCAAGTTAAAGAAGTCTCTGTATGGGTTAAAACAGTCACCGAGGATGTGGTATCAGAAATTTGATACATTTATACGGGGACTTGGCTTCACCAAAAGCAAAGCAAATCATTGTGTATTTTAAATTAATTGGTGACCGTGTTATTATTTGGTCTTGTATGTGGATGATATGTTGCTGGTTGGAAATAACAAAGAAATTATCTAGGATTTGAAGACCCAATTGTCCTCCAAATTCCACATGAAAGATCTCAGTGCTGCAAACTATATTTTGGGCATGGAAATTAAAAGAGATCAGGCAAAGAGGAAGCTCTGGTTAAACTAGAGGAAGAATGTCGAGACAACACTGCATAGGTTTAATATGCAGGATAGTACACCGGTGAAGGTTCCTATTCCTGTAGGTGTAAAGCTATCTGTTGAACAGTGTCCCAAGACACAAGAAAAGGAAGAGGATATGTCCCATGTTCCATATCCAAGTGTAGTCGGTAGCCTGATGTATGCAATGGTATGTACTAGACCAGACATTGCACATGCAGTGGGAGTATTGAGCAGGTTTATGTCAAAACTAGGGAAGGACCATTGGACAACAATGAAGCAGGTTTTCAAGTATTTGTGTGGCACTAGTGATTATGGTTTGTTCTACCAAGGAAGACCAAGATTGGATAAAATTTTGGATATCTATGGCTTTGTTGATGTAGATTGTGCTAGAGATTTGGATCTGTCAAGCCAGGAGTAACTCCAGTTTGGCAGAAAATTGATTCATGTATTATTCCATAGGTAACCCATTATTATATACAATAGGGAGTGATTGTTCAGTTCATCTCCCGATGACTATTCACCTTCCCAATTTATTTTATTTACATAAAATTCCCAATCATGAAGAATAGGTGTCAAAATTCCCCCCCTTAATCTGAAGGGATGTTGGTGAGTCCAAGCATCATTTTGGATCGTTCAAGCTTT